>CAXIVR010000006.1:32664504-32967004 GCA_964035755.1 Teleogryllus oceanicus | reverse complement strand
CTCGTGGAGGACTCGCCCAACCCCGACGCCCGGCCGCTGCTGGGCACGCCCCCCAGCCCGCCCGAAGACGCGGACGCGGCCGCTCTGCCTGGGGAGGGCGATTCATCCGTTGCGTCGGATCTTCACGCGAATGACGTTGCGAACCAGCACGAATTCCAAGATGAAGATTCTACTCAAGAAGAACCAGCGGCTGCGCCAGTGGAGCCAACCGAACTAGACTCCAGAGACGCAAATGATGTGTCAATGTCTTCTGAAAATAATGAAGGCATTGATGTACCAGTAAATGTATCTGAAGATGAAGAAATTGCTGAACATGTTGTAGATTCCTCTAACGAACCGAATGAATTGGTTTTACCAATTGTAGAAGCCCCAATAACTGATGTTAATGGAAACGTGATTTCAAGCTCGCTCGTGCCCATCGGTGAAAGCACTGAAAGTTCAACTGCTGTTTCAGTAGAATCAACCCGATCCGATCAAGTTCTCCCAATTGCATCTACTCTGTCTTCCGGTTTTATTCCTTCTCCTTGTGAATCCGTAGAAAATGTTGCGGAGGGTTCAACTGTTGCAGAAGTCGAGTCGCGGAATTCGGTTGCGCAGGCTTCAGAATTTGATATATTAGCATCAGAAAAATTGCCCAGCCAAGAACAGCTCTCCTCTTTCGGTTTCAAGGCAGAGCCTTCTCCGGATATCACCTTCATAGACTTGACGGAGGAAAAAGTTGTATATGGGTCTCCGAATGAAAACAACGAAGCGCAGAATTGTGTGATACTGGAGCCCGACCGAAGTACTACATCATTTGACAGTGTCGAAATGCAAGGGTCCTCAAGTGATTTGATCAACACTGAAAACAAAGAGTCGATGCTCAATGGCGCAGAGGCCGATTCTTCGATGGTATTGGACGATTTTGTTTCCTACGAATCATTTCAACAGAATAATTTACGAAAATGCAGTTCAGTTATCGACATGACTTCTCAGGATGAAACTATCAATAAAGATCCATCAAATCAAACTGTAATTGACGAAGCGAAACTCGAAGAAGAACCTCTCGATTTGTCGACAGAAAACAGCAAGACACATTGCCACGATAGTGAGTGGCAAGGCAAACGCTCTATTGGCGACAGCAATAGCCGTTACACGAATCTCCAAACCCTCTCACTTGAGAGTCGTGAGTTACCAATCTTTGTTTGTGCTCCTAAATTGGTTACTTCGAATAAAGG
Source organism: Teleogryllus oceanicus (assembly GCA_964035755.1). Taxonomy (NCBI): domain Eukaryota; kingdom Metazoa; phylum Arthropoda; class Insecta; order Orthoptera; family Gryllidae; genus Teleogryllus; species Teleogryllus oceanicus. The sequence continues at coordinate 32,965,787 of CAXIVR010000006.1, read as the reverse complement.
GGAATCATCGTCTTCGAAATGTGTTGTGCCCACCTGGGCTATGCCCATTTTCCAACCTTTTCCTGGCGAAAACGATACCGTCGAGGTGACAAGAATCGAAGACCTCGAAACCCACGGTAATAGGGATCCAAATAGCCGCCAATCGTCTCCTAGCAACCGTACCGGTCCGTCGAGGGACATCGTCCCCTCGGTGAACAGGCAGCCAGCGGAGGACGAGGACCAAAGCGAATCGAGCGACTATAGCGCGTTTTTGAAGCTGGCCGAGGACGTGCTGGACTGGAGCTACGGCGAAGACGGCCGGCCACCGCCGCTGGAGGCGCTGCAGGCGGTGGCGGAGGCGGCGCTCGAGAAGCGGGGACCGACCCCAGCCACGCCCCGCGCCCCCCACTCCCCCCACTCCCCCAACTCCCCCCACTCCCCCAATTCCCCCAACTCCCTCTCCAGCGACGACAGCTTCCACTCCGCGCTCGGCACCTGGGAAGAAAGGTCAGTCCCCGAAACTTCACCCCTCCTGGACGCATCTGGGCACTCCCCACACTCATGAGTCAATGAACTTTGAAATATTGATGTTGATAAGTAGGTACAATAATAGTGTTAAGCTTGTTATTGGGCCACCCTGAGTGACGTTGATGGCATAATAAAAAAGCCAAAAATTATAAAACTGTTGAGCGACTAGCTTAGAGTTGATCTTCGTTTACAGCAATGCTGGGAATAAAGCAGTGTTTCAAGAGCAGCCCGGCCCGTTTCTTCACGTCCAGTACGTACGTAATCTCTGCTCTCGCTGCGTACTCAGACTCCGATAAAGGAAAATGAGTGTTCCCTAGGACACAGGTTATATCACATCAAAATTGACCAAGACAGAAACTTTACGATCGTTGCCACATTTATTGCTTCCGGTAATTCCATTTTGTTAATGAGACAATTATTTGTTTGATTAGAGGAAATTCTGCATCATAAGTGAAAGGTATCAAGTAATAAAAGTTATTAAGATGTACGTAAATAGCTTACAAACAGTATGGAAATTGTATTATGAATTTCAACCTGGTCTTTCACATGTGAACAAGTTATTTTTCTGGCTCAACGTGAGAATTTTGAAATTGCAAACACACGAGAACAATGTTCATCATATTTTAAAAGCAGATGATATACTCACAATTTTTCAAACCCTTAATGGCCTTCATTGCATTCATAAAAATTGTGTGCTTTAAATACATATTATTTCGTAATTCAGGTACATGTTTTATGTACTTAATAAAATTAACAATATTTCTTCAGTAGTGTTCAGGGTATTCACTAGTCTAGCCCTAACGTTATAGCTAAGAGCGTCTTTAGTCCGATAAAAAGCACACAACGGACCCGGTTGATATTAGCACACCGAGACTATACTTACGATTTCTTTCTAATCAGACAAATCCGTTATTTTTTATGTAGGCCATGGTTTATATATTTTTTAAATACCTTCTTTCAAAGAAAAATGAAATAAAAAAATATTTTCTTGAAATAGAAATACTCGTACGCCTTGTACGCTCCTACTTGTTTCCACTGAGCTTAACGGATGGTGGATGTTAAAATTATTAACAGTCATGGCGTTAAGAGCGTTTTTAATCCTTGTTTGGTATCATCATGTAACAGTACAGTATTTCGAATACTCGACGGTTATATCAATATAATGTAACCAATCCAAATGCTTAAATGGCAGGCGTCCGTGAAGAGTTTTAAAAGTTCCCCGTCCGTTAAGAAGAACAAAGGAAACAAGTTGTATTAAAAAGACGTTGGAAAAATGCTTCTGATCAAACAAAAAGGTCGGTTACAAACCTCGGTTACAAACTTCAACCGCACTTGTCACTTTCTTTAATTCAACCTTATGACGTTCATACGTGTGGACATCTCTTCATAATCCCACAATCCCCCATCTCGATCAGGTTTTTCGTCCAGTTTCCCTGATCCATTGAGCAAATGCTGAGATGGCCCCTTGTTTTGCTTCTGGACATAAATGTAACTTCATTTTCTGTGCACGCCTTCTAGAATTCAGTGGGAAATACAATTATTCAAATTATCGTTTCCATATTGTCGCGGCAGGAAGTAATAAGAGCCAAAATTTATTGCTTATTTATCCTTGAAAATAGAGTTTATTACATGGGAGTTTTTTTTGTTTCTTTTTTTCCCTTTCAAAATTCAAAATTTTATTGCTTATTTATTTTTGAAAATAGATTTTACTACATGAGAGTTTTTGTTTTTTTCTCCCTTTCGAAATTCAAAAGTCAAGAAGTATATGACTTAGTGTAGGGATCACAGAATTTTGAAAATGTGCACACAATTCACTTTTCCCCATAGCACGTCATACGCAGTTTTTAACTGTTTTTTGACGTTAAATAAATAAATAAAAGTCCTAATAAGCGCGTGAAGCACGGACGGGGGTGGCTCGGTGTGCGGCAGGCGCGAAGCGGCCGCGCCGAAGGGCGGGGCGGAAGCGGAAGCGGAGGCGTCGCGACGCGCGTCGGAGGTGCGGTGCAGTTCCGGCCGGAGGTGATGTACGCGCGCTACACGGACGACTGCCGCACGTCGCGCCTCTCGCTCGAGGTGCACCCGCGCAAGCTGCTGCGCAACATCGACGCCCTCCGCTGTGAGTCCCCGCCCCCGCCACGCCCCCTCTACTCTCCTTTGCTCCTGCCAGTAGCATGCTACTCTTCTTCTATGTGTAATGCAGACAATTCTGTCAGAATATTCGTTTTTTCTTTTATCGCTTTTTTCTTTCCCTTCCTTTTCTTTGCTGTTTCTTTGCTTTTGTTAATAGTATACCCCTGTAAAATATCTTTCCCTTTATTTAACAAACTTTAACATCACTACTCTCGAGAACCCCTTCTGCAATGTGTAATACAGACAATTCTGTCCGAATATTTGTTTTTTCTTTTATCGTTTTTTTCTTTCCCTTCCTTTTCTTTGCTGTTTCTTTCCTTTGCTCTTGTTAATAGTCTACCCCTGCACAATATATTTCCTTTCATTTAACCGTAGATTACAAAGGCGTCTTCTGTCAGACGATGCAACCAATGCCGAAATCTTCCCCCATCCCCTTCCCCTCACTCCCCGTTTCTGAAACTCTGTGTAGTTTCATTGTGTGACTAGCCAGGGGAATACACGTAGCCTTGAGCGCGTGCCTGTGTCCCGTGGTCGCTATTTTATCACGCATCGTTCAGTAGACTATGCCTTTGTATTTACGCCAGTGACGTTTCTGGCACTATATTGGCTAATATTGAGAATAATAAATATGAACTCTTTGTCTTGTAGCATTTAAGTTGTGTTCTGAACATTTATCAATCATAATGAGACGACGGCGGCGACAGCAAAAGTCGCATGACGAGGTACTTCTGCGGACGCTTCTCAAAAGCCACGTGTGGACAGGTCTGCTGTAAAAGTCAACTTATTAAGGTTTAACTATAAAAACCTTTAAAAGGTGTTTTATAACTCCATATAATACATGTTCAATCCCTTATCTTTAGTGTTTCGTTGTAAAAATGAGTTTTTCTTTATTTTTACCCAAAGGAGTCTGTCATACTACGCCTTGGTAATAATGATAGGTACAGGTCGCCTTTGTAATCTAGGGTTAATGTTGGCATTGCTGTGTAAAGGTTTCAAACGAACTGTTACATGTAACAATTTACGAAAGTACGTTCTATCCCTTTGGTTCCAAGACATATACACGGCCATTGCCTCAAAATATATTAATGATATCCCCCTCCTTTTCGCAGTTTGTGTTAAGCGAGTTTCGCTGTTCGTTTGATTGATTGATTGTTTTTTTCGCGTTTCCGGGCGCATCAACTGCTTTGGTCATTATTCCCGTGAGTGTAGTGCATGTTTTTTCTCGGGAGATGGCAGTGATCTTCCCCCACTGGCTGGCGAGATCCGGCGCCGACCTACCGTGGACTAGTGGGGTTTCCCCCTAACCAGGACTCTCCCACCAGCGGGGCACCGCCCCAGCCGGGACAAGCTCTTAAGCTGCCGACCGGTCTTCCGGAATATGTGGTAGTGTAGTGCATGTTAGTGTAAGTGTGTGTAAGGGGAGAGGATAGGACCAAGAAGAGGAAGGACAGATCGCGCGCGGTCCGTGGCCCGTTTGTGTACTGCTCCGGCATTCGCCTGGTGTTGATCGGAGAAACCACAGAAAACTACCGACCGCTAGAATTCTCCTCCAGGCAGCGACTGAATTCGACGTAGCTGAAAAGCTAGTGTCGAAAGTCCTGCCGCCGTAGGGAGTGGGAACCTAGGACCTCCCTGTCAGAGGCGCTGCAGTGACGTCAGTTGATGCACTGAGCTACCGCTCCCGGTGTCGTTGCCCGTAGAGCACAATTGGCTCACAGTTATTCGGAGCGTGTGCGCGTTGTTGGCCGCAGCGAGCGCGCGCCCGTCGGAGCGGCGCCTGGCGGCGCGCGTGCGACGCGGCCTCCTGCCCCGCCCCGCCCCGCCCGCGCCCGCGCCCGCGCCCTCGCACGCCCCGCAGCCCCACTGCGCCCGCCGCCGCCCGCGCCCCCGCAGCCCGTCGCCGTCACCGCCTACCTGCACGCGGCCGCGCCGCCGCCGCGCTCGCGCCCGCGCGTCAACGCCCACAGGTGACGCCCGCCGCCACCCCAGCCTGCCCGCATCCACTTGGCTGTCCTAAGCGCAGATGCCAACGTCGTGCTGCAGCCTTCCTCGGGGCAAAATTACGAATGATGAAATTTGTTCTGAGGAAGGTTGTAGTATGACTGTCGAAGCGTTGGCATGTATTCCTAGGACACGGCGTCTTGCAAACAGTCAAGTAGATACTTACTCCGGATGCGCAAGCCAACACTCTCAGCTTAGAACCTCTCGGAGCTGGGATTGATCGATTATTTTCAGGTTCCGGGTCCGGCCATGTGTGACCCCGCGGAAAGAACTACTGGACAGAAAATTTCGATAACATTTGTCTTTTATATAGCTCAAAAACAATATATTTTAAAACAAAAAATCTTCCAAATTTATTTTGCAATACATTCTGGAGTCTAGTAATATCCCTCTCGATTGATGAGATTCCGAGCGCGCAGTTTCTATGGTATTAGTCCCGTAAGTGAAGTGCATGTTAGGTATTTCCTACCCATTGCAATCTGAGATCCGGCACCGTCCTACACGATGGCTTGTGGAGGGGATTCCCCCCTGCAAGTATCTCCGTCAGCAAACCTCAACCGCCTCATCCGAGACAAGATTTAAACTCAGGACTTTTCTCCCGATTTATGTGGTAGAGTAGCGCAAGAAATTGTGTGTATGTTTATGCATGAGAACAAGCCAAAAATAAGGAAAAAAAGAAGCCCATAATCCGTGTGGCATTTAAGGTATTCGCCTGATATTGATTGGAGAAACCTCAGAAAACTTTCGTTGAGAGCGTCCGACCGCGAGAATTCTCCTCCAGATTTTAACTTATGAAAGTATCTGGTGTCGAAAATCGGCCCTCGTCAAGATACGAATTTAAAATTGTCAAAACCGTTTTTGTTGCTTTTTTTGCGTTCCTTGTAAATTTTACTTTTAATGACCCCCTCCCTTTTCCATATTCACGCCTCAATTACCCCGAGCCCATTGTACCGGGAGCGGTAGCTCAGTGAATGAACTGATTTCACTGCAGCGCCTCTGACCGGGAGGTCCTAGGTTCGAGTCCTGACGGCGGCACGTTTTTCGACACTAGCTTTTCAGCTTGGTCGAATTCAGTCGCTGCTTTGAGGAGAATTCTAGCGGTCGGCTGCTCTGTTCGGTAGTTTTTCGTGGTTTCTCCGATCAACACTAGGCAAATGCCAGAGCAGTACCCTACGAAACGGGCCACGGACCGCGCGCGATCTGTCCTTCCTCTTCCTTGTCCTATCCTCTCCCCTTACACACACACACTAACATGCATTACACTACCACATATCCCGGGAAACCGGTCGGGAGCTTAAAGCTTGTCCCGGCTGGAGCGGTGCCCCGCTGGTGGGAGAGTCCTGGTTAGGGGGAAACCCCACTAGCCGACGGTAGGTCGGCGCCGGATCTCGCCATCCAACTGGGGAAGACCACCGCCATCTCCCGAGAAACAAACATGCACTACACTAACGGGCCTAATGACCAAAGCAGTTGACGCGCTCGGAAACACGAAAAAACCAAACCGAGCCCATTGTCTGTATCATCGCGGTCTCCGATTGGCGTCGCGCGCGCGAGGGAGAGCCGCGTGCTGCCTCCGGCTGCCACAGGGCGCGGGCCCCCCCCCGGGCGCGGCCCGGCCCGCCCCCCGCCGCCACCGCGCGCGGGGCGCCCCGGCCGACCGCCGTTGCTGTGATGCTGCAGAGTTTTCGCTACGATTGTGGTGTGTGCGCGAGGTATCCATAGTCCAACGGGAAACATCGCAAGTGGCGAGTCATGTCTGCTTCCAAGTCTGTAATGAACAGTTTTTCTTGTTTGTTTTATTGTTTCTATTAAATGGTTTAAACGATGTATTGAATATTTTTTCATCATGTTGTTATATCTTTGAAGTGCCCATTATTAAATCCATGGTCATATCATCAACATTTTAGTGATGACAATAACAAATTAAATTTTGGATTGTTTCGTAAAGATACACCATTTTAAAAATTGTTCATTGTAAGAGTTGGTGAGTTCGTTCTGCGGCGAGGGCAAGTATAATAATGAGGTTTTCAAGTATGGCGGCGATCAAGAAACGAGGACTCAAGAAGTATTTGAGTGGGGCGTTAGATGGTAACCATCGGATGGATTTGAGGTTGCATTGATAACGGAGGAGGTAAGAGAATAGGGAGAAGAGTTGGCTTGTATTTTCCAGACTTCAATTTGATTCGCCATTTGCTGGCCTAATCATGTATTTGATCCAGGTGAATTTAAACATTAAGAGTTACGTCCTTCAGAATTTGGTGAGCTGAATATCTGATTAGATCGAAGAGTGCGAAGGTAGGTGTTAGGAGTGGTCGTGAAGGTATTGAGGAGTGGAAGTCTGGTGGTACACCTAGGAGCAGTGGCGACAAGCGCGACAGGTAGTCATGGAGAAGTACCTATTAGTGAGGAAGCTTTCAGGAGAATAAGATACTGTGGGATGCCGAGTTCTTAGATTCTGAATAATAAACCTTTCTGAACCAATGGCTTTTCGACCATCGACAGCTGTAGTTTGAGCAAATTGGTGAAAAGCTTTTGAAATTTCATCGTCAAGTTTGAGGATCGGATGGTTTGTTGAGAAAAGGGATTGGAAACAGAATTAGTGCTTGTTGTAGCAAATGTTTCAAAGAGAAAAGCTTTCAAGAGGGGAAGAAAATATTGTTTAATGATTTTGCTGACAGATGGGAGAAGACTAATGAGTCTAACTAGATCGAGTAGAGGGATATTTTCCGGGATTAAGGATGAAGATTATATGTGCGTATTTCCAGGCTATTGGGAAGTAATTGTGACGGTCTATTCAGACGCCCAATATTTAGACATTAATTAGAAAACGGACGCTTAATTTTCTTATGTAAACATGGTAGAACAATTGAGAGTTCATTAGTGGAATTTTATTTTCGTTAATTTCGTTAATAAAATATTTCGGAACATTTTTTGTGAATTATGGCAATGCCACAAAGTCTTTTAAAACAAATTAACGTAAGAAGAAAGCGAAAATAAATTTTAAAAAACAATATAGCGGAAAGTCGTCTTTGTCTTCAAACACGCGATCTGAAAATCGAAGGGAACCACAGAGGGGATCGAGACGCTCTGCGACATGCGTTGTGTAGTCGAGTCGCTGAGGACTGAAAGTGTTTATGATTCGAAATTTTGAAATGTTTTAAATGATGGGGAGATGTATTCTTTATGTTTTGTGTGGAACATTGAACGTGAATTGCAGTGATCGCAGAATTGCCGAGCCACAGAAAGGGAAGTTCCGAAAAACATTTTATTCATTTTCAATCATTCAAAATGTATAACATGGCGAAGAATGTTCTAATTTTTAAGATATTGAGAACGACATGGCAATGCATGCATTTATTCATAATTTGTTTAATTGTTTTAATCAAATTCGTAAAGCGCATTCGTATGGATGTTAAGAAAATTTAATTGTATGAATGTAGAAGGAAGTATGTTTTGTAATATTAATAATAGGGTATTATATATGTATAAGTTGTTTTTTTATATACATAGTTGATGTTATGACTAGCGAAGAAAATTTTGCCAACATCTGAAATAAATAAGGAATAAATCCAACCAAATTTATTCGGTTTGATTATAGAAATTTTATGGAGTTATTATTTTAGATGGTAATGTCCTAGCAATTACGGACAATTAATTAAATTTTATACATCTTACCGAAGCAGTAATTTTTATTTCGATTTCCTGTATAGGATCGATTCGCGTGCTCACTACCTTAAAAAATTCGTTTAATTTTTACGCAATCGCTTTTTTTCGCGAATTTTTACGTCATCGCAATCCACATTTAGAAAATAACAATTAGTTGTTACGAACGCGTTTGTTTATTTGAGTAATTTCAGGAAAGGGTTTTAAAGGGGTTGTGAGGATATATATAAATAAATAGATTTATAGAAACCATGACATAATAGTGAGAAGTTGAAAATGAGAAACATGCACAATGGCTTTGAAAGGTCGTTTCTTTAAGACAGAATATATTAATATTGTATTAATATGTTAATATTATTTGGGACGATGGGCATTTTTGCAGTACATTTTACAAGGATGGAAGCAATCTCTAATGGCGATAAGAATTTTATGGGAAAAGGTAACATGATTTGTGGGTTGTTTTCATTTAGTTCTATTGTTTGCCTAAATTCTGGATCAGCGGAGTAAAAAAGTGAAAACGGATGCAAAATAGTATGCGAGAAGGTTGAAATTTTCGATGAGCGAGGAGACGAGAGCGAAAGGTATTTGGGAGGAAGATGGTTTGGTTTGGTTTTATCGTGTTTCCGGGCGCGTCAACTGCTTTGATCATTAGTCCCGTTAGTGTAGTGCATGTTTTTTCTCGGGAGATGGCGGTGGTCTTCCCCCCCTGAATGGCGAGATCCGGCTCCGACCCACCGTCGGCTAGTGGGGTTTCCCCCTAACCAGGACTCTCCCACCAATGGGGCACCGCCCCAGCCTGGACAAGTTCTAAGCTCCAGACCGGTCTCCCGGAGTATGTGGTAGTGTAGTGCATGTTAGTGTAAGTGTGTGTGTGTAAGGAGAGAGGATAGGACAAGGAAGAGGAAGGACAGATCGCGCGCGGTCTGAGGCCAGTTCGGCAGGGTACTGCTCCGGCATTCGCCTGGTGTTCATCGGAGAAACCACGAAAAACTACCGAACAGAGCAGCCGGCCGCTAGAATTCTCCTCCAGACAACGACTGAATTCTACCTAGCTGAAAAGCTAGTGTCGAAAATCCTGCCGTCGTGGGGACTGGGAAACTAGGACCTCCCGGTCAGAAGCGCTGCAGTAACATCAGTTGATGCACTGAGCTACTGCTCCCGGTAAATCCTTTGAAATATTGTTGCTGCCAAACGAAAAGATCAAGAATAGGAAATGAGTTTAATAAAAGTATTTATTGCAACGTCAATACTCTTCATTACTTCAACACTGGAATTATTGTAGAAAAAGGTTTAACAACATTTCAAGAATTAGTTTCTTTGTCTTCTGAAGATGGTTTCCCGGGTTTTTCGCATAATGACGTGTCACACACTGCGGTATTGCAGTTCCTGGGCGTGTTGTGCAGTTCCGTTGGGTCGATGTTACCCACTGCGCGACGTCGCCGCAGAAACCGTTCATACCGTTTTTTGCTGACGCCCATATCTCCAATGGTGGTCGTAGTTAACCGATACGACCGATAGCACGTGAGGTAAACCACTAGACCAGAGACGTGAGCCAGTCGCAATGCAGTTTTGACCTTGAAAAACAATGCGTGAAAAAAGACACGTTAGAAGGATCTCATGAATGTTTTCTTCAAATACGATATCGGATTCTCAGACTCATTGTCCACAGACATTTCGTCCACAACATTATTGTGCAGTGGTGTCTTTCGTCCACTTGTTTAATGCCTCAAGAATTTAAAGTCTACATCAGTTTTGTTCAGGTGTTTTTGTCAGCTTTAAATGTCGTCCATCACACAATAATATTCAAATAATATTTTTGCCCACTGTAAGTATTTTAGTCCACATTGTACATCGTTTAAGACATATTAATTTACGAACAACACATATCATAATAGTTAAATTCAATATAAATATTTATTTGACAATTGTCATGGACATTATAAATGCGTTTAATTTTGATCTTCACACAAAGTAAAACTTTTAATTACTTCCCGCAGTATCGATTTCGATGTCTTCATTGTACAGTTTCATCTTAAAATTAAATATAAAATATTTTATTTTTCATCATCTTTATATTCTCAATTTCCGTCGACAATGTGTTTGATTTGAGGCTGGGTTACGATATAGGCTATTGTTATTGGGTATACCCAATAATGTACGATACATCAAACTTTTTTTCTATTGCTATGGAAGCCATAACTGTGGACGAAAATGGACTAAATATTTGTGGACAATCAATAAATTAAAATAGAAGGTCTACACAACTATGGACGAAAGAAAGTAGACCATAAGACCTGGAACCACAGTACTGAGGAAGTTTTACTACACCATCACATATTCTAGCGCATTATTTGTAAGTTTCCCAATTTTCGAAAATTAGGAAAGTTCAACGAAAATCAACACGCCTTATTTTTATAAGCGTAATTCGACTACCAGAGAAAAAATTGAAGAAAAATTAGAAGTATTTTCGAGAAAATTTGTTTTTTATTTGCACGCAAAATATTGCAAAATGGGTATTTTGAAACAATTACACATAATTTACCATCTAATTGTAAATAACAAATTTTATTACCAAAGATCACTATCTTTAATACTGAAGTTGTAGAAAGACTCGAAAAAATTGGAACTTTCGCAATTTTCGAAAATTCAGATAATTTAATGAAAATTGGATTTGCACCGTTTGTATAAGCGTACTTTCAATCCTGATAGAATTCCGCGGAATGTTTCATTTTCTGTTTTTAGGAGTAAAATTACGAGAAAGTTCTATAGGATGAAGAATATCCACTTTCTCAGTATCAAGGACACGCAAAACTGTTTTTTCTATCAAACTAGTGGTGGGTTTTCAATTAACAAGAGACCTGCACCATTCTCTTAAAAATCCTCCACACTATCTAACAAAAACATTTAATCGAAAACAATGGAGCCTACCGCTACAGCGGTGGCGGTAACGAGAAAGTAAAAATAAAATAGTATACACTATACTGTACAACATTACAATCAATCAAATATTTTAAGAAAAACAGATTTCACGAATACTGCAATAACATTGCAAAGCGTATGTTATACAGTACAACAGTTCTTTACGTATTAGGTATTGTGACATACCGATATGTCACGTTAAAATAAATTAACATTTATTTGGAGACAATATGGTGGAACATGCATTACGAAATATCACGAGAGCTAGAGCATAGCAACGACCGTGAATAAACAATGTAGTTTTTGTTTTTTCTAAATGCATTAAGAGATGGGTTGATGCCGAAAGTAGAAACTTCGGATTGGGCGGAGAAGTTTAGAGGTCAAATGTTATGAAAAAATGAAGGTAGTTTAATACGAAGTCTTCGAGGGATGAATCATGCAGAAAGATTTCATTCTGCTCTGAAACGCGCTTCTGAACTGTTCGTAGATATTTTCATGTGGAAGCAATATTGAAGTATAAATTGGAACTTTGTCGGGAGTGGTAATCAAGTTCGGGACTATGTCATAGGACGTAATCGGGACTGGTAATTTTGATAGTTTGAGAACAGCTTGGATAGGGGAAGAAGAGGATTTCGTTGGAACTTTGGACTGCGGCAAGATCGCAAGATATTTCGACTGAGAAGTCTACGAGGGACATCAACGAAGAAAAGATAAGTTAACCGCGGTGTAAAATTGTAAATTGAAAGAGATCATGATCAAAGGCCTAACTTAAATTCATTAAATTGTTTGACAAAAAAGTAAAAATAAACTTTGTTAAATTTTGTTCTATAGAAAAGAAAGTGATTTTTCATTTAGTCAATCCAAACAGTAATGAACTAGGAATAGAATCATTCTATTTCAGATTCCCAGCTGCGCTGTATAGTCAGTGGATCCTATAATCCATTATAGAGTAATAAGGATTATAATTATATCGTGACCCATTGACCCAGCAAGCCGGACGCTCAAGATCTTTAGCAGATATAGATGTAGAGAGGGGAAAATTTTGGTATATCTCAAATGGCGCCTCAACGTGATGCATAATTTGTTATAATTTATAACTATTGGTGACACGGATTAAATTAGTCTTATAAATTATAATATAGTGATCCAAAGGGAATCTGAAATTTATGGATTGACATTTGAAATTAATTGTTAATTATAAGAAAGGGCCAAGACCATTTCATTGGTGTGATTTTAAAATAATTTAACAGAGATTTTTATTTGTATTAGAATTCAAAATGGATACTAGGAGCAGAAAATTGCGTATGGAGAATGTTCATGTAGATGATATGGCGTCTGCTAATACTAACCCCGAAGGAGAAATTTCGCGTGAAATTATTGAGATTGAACCACAAGAAAAGGAAATAATGGCTGCACCGTTAGGAAATATGGACCCTAATAATTTAATTCTTAAGATGTTAGCAGAAATGAACGCAAAAATTGAGTCTTTTAATAATCAAGTCGACCAAATGCAGAGGAAATTAAAAGAATCTGGCAACAAAATTAATTCCCAACTTAATGATTTACCGGAAAACATTGTGACATTAGGACATTTACATGACCAACAATGCGAAAAGTTGACAATCGTCGAATCGCGTGTAGATAATTTAAATGCAATGTCGCTTCAACATGGCGAAACAATTGAAAACATTGAATCTAAAACGAATACCGGAGGGACTTAGAAACATTAAAATGGTGCAAGAATCTGAATCTGGGAAATATATGTCGGACATTAAGGACAATATTGAACAGTTAGAAAATGAATTCATGATGCGTTCACAGGGAAATATACCAATGCATGCATCGGCGCTTGTAATACCAAGCCACCTAAAATTTAATGATGATAATGAGGACGTGATGGTTTTTAAGGAGTTGAATAGCATTGAAGTATCGGCGGAAGATTTATTAAGGGAAGATACGGACGAACGGGCGGAGAATAGCACGTGTTTAATTTTGAAGGGGTATTTCGAATATACCTGTAGACATTTTAATTGACACAGGTGCTAATGTTTGTGCAGTGTCGGAAAAATTGTATGAGCAGTTAAAGAAAAAGGGAAATAAAATTGATGAGCTACCCACCAGGAGTTTGGATATTCGGACAGCTAATGGAAGGCGCATCGAAACGAGAAGTCGGCAAATTTGGGTGGAAGTGGAAGTTCAAGGGATCACATTCAGTTTCGGCAATTGTAGTGAAGAATTTGATTCGTCCGATTATTTTGGGGATTGATGGCCTAAAATGTATGACGCAAGGTCGACATAGGTAACAGGAGTGTATTGTTACGAGGTGACAAAGGGCAACAACATTGTTTAGGGATCAAAGACCAGGAGGGCGAAGATATGTGTATTTGCGATATTGCGGAACAAATTGAAGAGACCAGGGACCAGATCCACGGCAGCAGAGGCGCGGTCGACGAAAACGGAATAGATGCTAGTGAAGCTATTGAAATGTTAGTCAATGAATATAGAGATATTTTTGGAAGTTCAAGGAGCCGGTAAAGGGATATCAATTTAAAATTGAATTGATGGATGAGGAACCTTTTAATCTGGAACAATATCCGATCCCCCATGTATATAAAAGCGAAGTACGTAAACAAATAAACACGATGCTTGATGATGGTATAATAAAAAAATCGATGACACCGTATGTAAGCCCAATAGTGATAGTTTGTAAGAAAGACAATAAGACCAGAGTTTGTGTTGATGCTAGGAAACTCAATAGCAAGACCATCGCTCGTCATGAAAAACCGCCGAAATTAGATGAAATTATGTGGAAGGTAAAAGGAGCTCGTATATTCACGGACTGGATTTTACTGCGTCGTACTGGCAAATTGTACTACACCCAGATGATGGAGATACGCGAATAATTTATGACAATTTGAGGGAGGCAGCAGCCAAAAGAAAGCTAAAACAGAAGCAATGCTTTCGAGGCGAGTATAAGGAGGGTGATGGAGTGGTAATTAGAGTACCTCAAGTGTCGTCAGTGGATAAGAAGCTATTTTATAAATTTTTCCCGTTGTATAAAGGACCGTACCGAATTTGTAAAGCATTAAGCAAGAATGCCGCGATTTTGAATGATGAATATGGACGGCAAATGGGGACATATAACTACAGGAACATGAAGCCGTATATGAGGGACGACACGCATGATTGAATATACTGGTCATAACAGAGATTTGTAAATAGTTGTAAATATTAGGTGTAATAGTTTTTCTTTTGGTATTGTTTTGTTATTATGTGTATTTTGTCAGTTTGTGTAGGGAGTTTAATTTAATGTGTATGTGTATTCAATGAAGTTAATGGGGAGCAAATATTAGGCAGATACGGTTACTAGAATACCTGATGAAATGGTTATTGTTGGCACATTCCGAAAGAAAATGTAAATAGTTTTAAGGCAGCAAGAAACAAGACCTAGTGCAGTGCAAAGTGTAAAGTGTTAATGTCGTTTAGTGTGAAGAAGCAAGAAGAAAGTGTTCAATTTAGTCTTGTCATTTAGTTAGGTTGTAGCAAACCAAATGACGCTTGGAGAGGGGAAGCTGTGACATACCGATATGTCACGTTAAAATAAATTAACATTTATTTGGAGACAATATGGTGGAACATGCATTACGAAATATCACGAGAGCTAGAGCATAGCAACGACCGTGAATAAACAATGTAGTTTTGTTTTTCTAAATGCATTAAGAGATGGGTTGATGCCGAAAGTAGAAACTTCGGGATTGGGCGGAGAAGTTTAGACGGTCAAATGTTATGAAAAAAATGAAGGTAGTTTAATACGAAGTCTTCGAGGAATGAATCATGCAGAAAGATTTCATTCTGCTCTGAAACGCGCTTCTGAACTGTTCGTAGATATTTTCATGTGGAAGCAATATTGAAGTATAAATTGGAACTTTGTCGGGAGTGGTAATCAAGTTCGGGACTATGTCATAGGACGTAATCGGGACTGGTAATTTTGATAGTTTGAGAACAGCTTGGATAGGGGAAGAAGAGGATTTCGTTGGAACTTTGGACTGCGGCAAGATCGCAAGATATTTCGACTGAGAAGTCTACGAGGGACATCAACGAAGAAAAGATAAGTTAACCGCGGTGTAAAATTGTAAATTGAAAGAGATCATGATCAAAGGCCTAACTTAAATTCATTAAATTGTTTGACAAAAAAGTAAAAATAAACTTTGTTAAATTTTGTTCTATAGAAAAGAAAGTGATTTTTCATTTAGTCAATCCAAACAGTAATGAACTAGGAATAGAATCATTCTATTTCAGATTCCCAGCTGCGCTGTATAGTCGGCGGATCCTATAATCCATTATAGAGGTAATAAGGATTATAATTATATCGTGACCCATTGACCCAGCAAGCCGGACGCTAAGATCTTTAGCAGATATAGATGTAGAGAGAGAGGAAAATTTTGGTATATCTCAGTATATCAAAAAGTGTGCTTCATAACGCAACACGCGAATAGCAAATAGTTAATTGTGGGCGGCATTTTTCTTGGAGCCCTGCTATCGCATGCCAGCTGTGATGTAAGCAGTATCATACTGAGTATGAAAATTCAATCGGTACGCGTGGTTTGAATTACACGATCGAATACTTGCATTTTTAGTCAAAATCAAAACTGTTTCATTGGATTTATATTTCCCTATTTCCTGTGTATCTATGTAAAGGAAACCATAGGCGCCATGATCGGAGACTGCATCGTTTTGTTTAGATTTCTGCGCCCATAAAAATTAGTAATATATATTACTAATTCTCGCGAATCCCGTATTCAGTTTTAGTGAAATCGAGACAATTTGCCAACTATTACACAAATAAGATTTTCTGAAACATTGCTTAATTTTTTTCTTTAAACGCGTTAATCTAATATGGCCGAATGCAAAAACGTATGGCAACATAAGCGGTATTTTGAATAAAACTTTTAGTTTTCAAAAATTACATTACATATTGGTTTATCTTGCGTGTCATTCATGTTTATGCTACGGGAATATTTCATAATTTAATGTATTATTTGAACACAATACTTCAAATGATCTTCTTTGAAATTTCTCCAAATCTGAAAATTTTCGAGAGTAAACGAGCTCAAAAGCAACTTTTGATATTAACAGTTAAGCTCAGAAATGCTTAGATGGCATTTTCAAGTTATAAAATCTCCTGCCGTCACTACATTCATTTTATTTACCATAACCACTTTTCTACGTCTAACTTTTTCTACATGTCAATATTATCGAGATCAAATTTTTCGACATTTTCGTTACTCAATCACTTCTCGTCACATTATCTTCGGTGTTGAAAACAAAGAAGTCTGTAGAAAAAAATTAATATTAAAACTTTTGTAATGTAAAAACTGTTTATTAATCTTCAAGGAACGGAAAATGTTGACAATTGAAAAATTACCAACACATCAACGAAATCTTATATCATCACATTTGTTAAATAAGAAAGTGGGGTTCAGCTAGACCGCCCTTAGCATCTAGAAGGATAAGATAACACTTTGAATAACTACTTTGAATACTACTTAGTTTCCTCTTTAACCCTAGCAATACGAGAGTATAAATAGAAACGTCTAGTCTTACGGGACGGGGAGGGGTTCGTCAATTCCTCTCCTATACTTCGTACAAAAGACAAGAAATTATATTCGTTCTTACAAAGAGAGAATATATTTACTGAACACTTATATATACAATTCCTTCAAGTAATCCACTTTTAATCTCAATCTGTTCCAGTTTACTCTCTTTCATAACATCCAAATTAATTATATTTTTTTAAGAATGTTTCGTGTGAACATGTCTTCTGCATATTTCACACTGTTGCAATTCTGTTCAGGGGCATTTACGAAAAATTTTTCATGTTTACAACATTAACAACGCGAAAAAACAAAATTGTCCTATACAGACGAAAGGGGAAACATTATAAAGCCATTAAATGCACAATTGAAAAATTACATCTTGTTCGAAGGGGGGCACTAGAAAAACGTAATAATTTATTTTTAATTTAAAAAAGAGACACACAAATCTGCCATTGTAGTTTAAAATTAAGAGTGAAACTGCTTCAACAATTACATTATTTCTCAATAATATAGATCACATGTATCATGTGAACTAGAAGCAATATTAAGGTGGTGGGATCCTTGAGCCACACACCCTCTTTCGTTTTTCTAGGGTTAATAAGCGTTCATTTCGATATTATGAATTGAAATAAGTCAATCACAAGCTCTGAAGTACGGTAGCGAATATTTTCATAACAAGTCTTGTCAAAAACGCTCGTTGATACATGTATTCATAATCCAACCTAATATATGTATATGAGTAAGAACAGACATTCCAGATCTCAAGAAACCATACACTGCCGGCCTGGACATTCGAAGTCGTTAAGGCTGAAGGACTGTAACTGCCTTGGCTCCGAAGGTCGCGGGTTCGAATCCCACTTTAGGAATGGATGTTTGTGAATGCTCGTGTTATCCATACGTGTTCTTCCTACAGTTTCCTCTACAGTTAAAACAATCACAGTGGTCGCTATATTATCCAGTTGTTAGAATGTGACTTTAAAACAACAACAACAACCACGCACGTATTTGACTTCTGTGTCGGACAGTCTTTAAAAGAATGAATGGATTAAAGCTGTTTAAGCCCCCACCTGTGCTTCCACATCGCCGTCGACAATGAAGTTTTCTTTCACGTAACGAATGATGGCTCTAAATGAATGGCCTTCATCCGCTTCGTCTTGCTGTTTTAAATCTCGAAGAGCCTCCAGCACCGTCATTATGAATCTCGGAAAATACGTAGATGCCTTTTTCCTCTTACATGGACTTTTTTGAGGAGACGGAGGAGGAGAAGAAGTAGATTTTTTCCGATGTTCAGGTTTGGCTAATATTACCTCTTCTTTCGAAGGCTCTGTTTTTACTTCTAATGTAGATATTTTTTCTGTTTTTACATCTTTTCGTTCTATTTTTTTCTCATGATCAGAGGTGGTGATTTGAGGTAGAGGAGTGGGAGGTTTGCTGGCAAGTAGCCATTCAAACTGGTTGTACATGCATATTGCTGATGAACCACCTTTATCGCATACATTAACATCCCTTTCTAAAAGCCATGGTGAGGATGAAATATGTGATTTTGGAGGTTCTTCTTGCACAGATTTCGGAGGTTCTTCTTGTGTAGGTTTTGTAGGTTCTTCTTGCGCAGTTTTTGGAGGTTCTTCTTTATTATATTCTTTACTGCAAGTTTTTGAACACTCCTTGAACTCTGAGCTGCTTTCTTTTTTATCGTCGTAGCCAAAATTCAGCCATTCCCACATTGTAGCATCTATAAATAACAATAATATTTTTCATTCATACACTGTATGACACAATTGGGAAGGACGGATAGAACTTTATGATACGGAGTATCGTAAAGAATGCAAAGCGTAAAATGGGTGTAAAGAGAACTGTTACTGCGGAAGAACTTAGTGAAAAACAGTAACATTGGAATAATCGATTCAAAAAAAGAAATTTGATGAGAAGTTATTTGTGATGGTATTATATTCCTTTAAAACGAATGCCATACGAGAAAAGCAAGGGAAGTAAAGATTAGTTTCATTCTGATACATTTGTATTGTGATAGAATGTAAAGAAATATATGCAGAAATTAATAAACGAGAAATTATTAGGTAAATAAATAATTTATTTGCCATTTATTTACGTACAACTGCAAGGCTGAAAATCGGACATTTGAATTGGTCTATGAGTATGACACAATAAGTTTATGTCGTTCATACAGATTGTATGGACGTAATAATCGCCCGATTCTACAAGTAATGTGTGTTTAACTATACTAGCACATGACGCAATTGCACGTAAATCTTTCTTCTTATGTTGAGCTATGCAAAAGAGTTCAATTTTTCTTTTGAAGAGGTTTAAGTGTTTTAGGTACTTAATGTTAACAAATTTCAAGTTCTAATAGTTCTAATACATATTACAAACTAGATATTGCGAGTCAAGCAATTTAGATTCTCTAATGGTAAATGTTGGTAGAGATGAATGGATACAGCAAAACTCTTTCAATGAATTCTTAAAAGAGATAATGTTGTGGCTTTTTCATGATCTATGAAGTTTGGGTAATGTAGCATCTCCACTTTCTAGGTAAATCACCAACTCTTTTGAGTAAAATTGCATTCAATAATTTTTTGACTATGAAATACTTCAACTGTGCACCAATGCATTTTCTGCGGTCTGCAGTTGACAAGCGCAGAATATTGTAATGCGTTATGTATTACAGCAAACCTTGACTCCCGTATTTCTTCCAATAACATCTGACGTGAAAGAAACTTGCCTCAAACCGGTCGGTCAAATATGAAATTCGTGAGGGTCCGTCGGCGTCTCCTATTATTATCGGGCTCGAATTATTTCACGTCTACTCGCTCGTGGTAAATGAACAACAGTCTGACTCGCCCACTACATCAGACCATATCATCATCAGCCAGAAGTCAGACGATTACTCGAGCTAAGGCTAGAGTGAAATACGTGTGTACAAACTTTTTTAGTGTAGTTATTTAGCATTCGAGAGCATGCAGTTATTGAACATGGCAACTAACAAAAAGCTGACGATTACTGAGAAGCGTCTCTCCTTTTTGGAGAATTGGAGATTCATCTCTTTTGCGGAAAGGTAATAAAAAAGATATTCCGCTATTCGCACTGAAAAGTTTAAGAAGAGAAAATTCTAGGTAACTAATATATTTGCTGCACTTTTCTTTTTGATTCTCGTCTTGTAAGAAGCATATATCGACGCTGCGTCCTTCTATGGGATGTTTTGTAATTTTTTTTTTAGCTTCAGGCTTCATGTGCACTCCTTTATATCCTAAAATTTTTGAGGTAGATAGGGAATGAAGAACCTTTCCGACACCTCTCTGACGTGAAAATGACCTCAAGTTAGTGTAAGTGACCTCAAGTTAGTGAAAATGACCTCAAGTAAGCCAGAGGGTAAGGTTGAGATAAATCAAACTACCACTAATTAAAGCCAATACGATTCTTAAATGTACATGAATAAATTTGAATTAAAATTACGACAAACCTTAGATAAATAATTTCAGGATGGATAGAATTTCATTTAATTAATTTTTTCTTGGTTTAAATCATCTCACAAGAATTTTGTTCCAGCATTAAATACATTTCCTGTTTCTGTAGAAACAAGTTTATATGCTTACAACAATCCGATAATAACTATTGATAGAAATATTCTATTGATTGATATCCTTATTCACACAAAACGGATTTTTCTCTGATGGTAATAGAAATTTTGCGTAGTAGTCTGAAGCGAACGTCGCGCCCTTCAGCGGGCGCTATTTCAAGCACGAAGCATGGAGGATTATACAATATCCTTCACGCCTGAAATATTCAATATATAACATATCATTTTAGCCTGAAGAAGGTTCAGCAACATTTTTTAAATTAATGCAGCGCAAACAAATGCAGGTAATATATCTGCAATCGAATTTACATCAAATTTTATACTTTCAACTGTGAAACAATAATTTTATTGTTTTTATTTACAAAATTAGTTAAAGGTAAGCTGATCGGTAGCTACTTCGGGCTAAGCAATTTTACTCTATACAAGGAGCTGAAAGCGGTACGCAATATTTCCATACTGCTGCATCTCCTTCGATTGATTGAAGAAAAATATTAGGAAATATTTCATACGTAATTGAAATTATCAGTGAACAAAGTGTCCGACGTTTAGTTTGTACGAAAACCAACTAATTACACACTTCGACAGTGATATTTCAGTGTGCGAAATTTAAGATTAAAACTATTAATACGGATGAAAATTTTCTACAGGCGAAAAGTTTCAAAATAAGCTTGAGTTACGGATCAATATAGTACAAAAAAAAATTAATATTAAATAAGTAGTAATAGTTTTTATCGTTATTTTTGTACGTACCATTAATATACCATTTATTCTCAAAAAGATTGTTGCGGTTGAGTTTAGCTCAGAGTTAGTATTGCCGCTGACTGCAGCGACTCTGACCGTAAGTCCTGGGATGGCAGAGTTTCGACACTATAGCTCGACAACTTAGAAAAAAGTACCTGGTCTGCGCATGCGCGAAAAGTGCCGGAGGGGAAGGTTCTCTCTCTTCGCGGCTCAAGTTCCCGGCCATTTTTCATAGGAGCACCTCGGCCTGGGCGGGCGGGGAGAGACAGCTCGGGTTTGACAATCGTCCCGCACCCTGGGGTGGTGAAGGCTCGAATCTCTGTTTATCCTGCCAAGTCGAACGGCTTTTGGGCGTGAGAAATGCCCTACTGAGAGAAATTCCCTTCCTTCCCTTCTCCTCACGTACAATTACCACAATTGTTTTCAATTTGTGGAATTGTTTTCAAGTTGTCGAGCTATAGTTACATAGAATTCAGTTTCTGTGAGGAGAATTCTAGCCAGCTGCTCTGTTTTCCGTGTTTTCTTCGATCAATACTAGGCGAATACCACAGCAGTAGACGAACAATGAGGCCACAGGCTGTGCGAGATCTTTCCTTCCTCTTCCTTAGTCCAACCTCTCCTCTTACTCCGCACATCTGTAGGCTTATATCCACTACATTACACACATGTCAGGAGACCAGGCAGGAGCTTTGAGCTTGTCCCAGCTGGAGCGATGCCACGCCGGAGGAATACCTGGTGGAGGAAATACCCTTGCTAGCCAACGTGTAGGTCGGCGCTGGATCAGGCTCAGGTGGCTCAGGGCATCAGCTGATGTCACTGCATTGCCTCTGACCTAGAGTTCGAGTTCCAACGGTGGCAAGATTTTCGATACTAGCTAGATAGCTAGGTCGAATCCAGCCGTTGTCTAGAGGATAATTCTAGCCAGCTGCTCTGAGCGGTAGTTTTCCGCGATTTTTCCGTTCAACACCAGGCGAATGCCGGAACAGTACCCTAACAAACGGACCCCGGACTGCGTGTGTCTTTCCTTCCTCTTCCTTGTCATATCCTCACCCCTTACACACGCATTTACACGCTCTAAACTACCACATATGCCAGATCAGACGGAAGCATATCTCGGCTGGAGTTGTGACCCGCTGGTGGGAGATACCTGGTTGAGAAAAATCCCACTTGCCGGCGTGTAGGTCGGCGCGAGATCTCACCACCCAGGGGGGGGCAAGATCACCGCCACACCCGAGGACCAAACATACGCTACACTTATTGAACTAATGACCTTAGCAGTTGACGCTCCCAGAAACACGAAATAATAATTCAATCAAACAATTAATCATTCGGCGCCGCATCTCACCATCCAGCGGGGAAGGAACAGTGCTACCTCCCGGGTTAAAAACACTCACTACACTAAAGGGACTAATGACCGTAGCAGTTGAAATGTCCGGAAACATCAATGAAATTGGCAGTGGTAAATTTGTCTGGAATATTAAGGAAAGTGAAGAGGCTCTAAAGCATGTGCAGATTTTAATAGAACTAAACTATAATTAGAACTAATTTAAACCAGAAATAATTAACAACCCAAATTTTGCAGCCGGAGAAACTTCATGCTGCTTTTTCTCATCCGCTTAACTTTTTGAAAACAAAATGTTTCCATCTCGTATTTGACATTTTCAAAGCAAACATATTTCAATGACCAGAATTAATATATTCCGGATGTCGTATTAAAACTCCAGTTTGAAAATGGTTTTGTACTGACAACCGCAGCTCTAGCAGTTTTAGCAATGTCAAGGAATATAGAAAGTAAAAGGTTCGCCATGTTTGTAACAAATGAAAAACGACATGACAAAACTGAGAGTATTCAATATACCCAACATGGAGGCTAGATATGCGCTCTAGATTGTATAGTTATTTCGTGATTGGATGTGTTCGTGAGAATGGCCTTAATTTGTGCAGCAAAATCGTGTAAAGCTCATTACTTTGAAAATGAGAATTGTAATTTAGTTCTTTTTCCATTCCCGGAGGATGAAGAATCGTAAGTGTCATTTTGAGTTCACTGAAGGTTATGATGCCCGTAGTCAAGAAGTGGATTTTGTACCAAAACGTTTTTTTGAATTTCAGATGTCGATCATGGGTTTTACGATCTCGAAGACATGATCTTTTAAGTAAAACTGCTGAAGAAATACACTTAACGGAATTTTTATGTGAGCGTCACTTTGAGGACCACTGTTTAGATAGAACTGATCCAGTTGCCCTGAAACCTAAAGCTAAACCTTCTGTTTTTGATCATGATATTAGTGAGTTTACTGGTGAGATCAGTGAGGAAAAATCAGGAGCGTATGTATAACCTGGATTATTTTGTGTAACATAATATCAGTGTTAAACATGTCACAAAAGTCACAAATCTGTACATTTCTGCTTTTAATTCTAATGATTGTTGGTTTGTAGAACCCATGTAAATCCTGATATTGTTGTCATACCATGTGTCATAATGGATGCTGGAGTGAACACTGAAGTAATAGGATATGATGGTGAAAATATTAAAGAAGAATCCATAGACAGGTAAAGATGTTCAGTTTCATTTTTTAAATTCATGTTTGATATTTCCTTTCTTTTTAGTGTTTTTTGCACTATATTGTTAAATAATTGACTAGAAAGACAGCATGATAACTTGCCTTTATTGTTGTGTAAAAGTGTAATGGTCTATAAAGATTTTCATCATTAATTTTCACCAGTAATTTCTCTTTAATAGGGTGTTCATTTCAAATTATGATTGATGTGGAGTTTTGTAGTCTGCTTTTGCAAAGTGTGTGTAATATATGTTTTCATCAATATAATCAAATTTACTATCATTATATTGTAAATATACACGGTTAATATTTCTTATCTAATATCTGTTGATTTGAAAATAATCCATCAGGTATACTATTAAATGATAGTATAAGAATTTGTGTGTAAGAAAGAAATGTGCATAGGAAAGTGTGGTATTTGCAGTTATCATATTGAATTTTTTTTTTTTTTTCTTTTCAGGGCAGATATTGAGCGTGAACTGCAGTTAATTCATGAAAGAGATTATGTTGCAGATGGTGTTCTTTCTGAAAGCAATGAAGGGTGAATTACTTTTTTCCTACATTAATTTAATTTTAATTTCATACTTTTTATTATATATGTACAACTTGTTTGTAATAATAATTTTTATTTTTTAGAATTGATGTTCATCACCAAGTCATAAATGAACTACAACCCTCTGTGGAAGATAGCTCAATTATTGTTCCAGAAACAGTAATTGTTGATAGTATTCATGCAGTTGACAGTTCTGAATGGCAGGAGGGCTCTTTAACTCATTTAGCTAATCAGATATGCAGAATTTGTGCCAATGAAAACATAGAAATGATATCAATATTTGCAGAACAAAGTATTCAGCTACAAATCATTGATAAAATTCAATGGCATCTACCTATAGTGGTTTGTATCTTGAATTGACTTCTAAACTAGGGTTCATACACATTCTTTATAAAAAGAAGTAAAGGACTCTTTATTTTTTCTCCAAGTATTGCAAAATCACTGTTAAGATACTTGACAAATAGTATGTTATTATTTTTTTAAATATTTTTATTATAACACTACATGGGGATCATTTTGTTGAGATCTAACCAGGGCTGATTCCGGGTTAAGGTACACCTTAGCCTAGGCTTCCTCGATCGCTGTGCCTTGACATGATCCGATTCTCTTCCAATCGGTGCATAGAAATGTTATCGTTCACCACAAAGGAATCGTTTATTTTATTTTGAGAAACATTTTCAAAGAAATTCTCTTAAAAGTGAGCATTCTGTTTAAAATAAATTATCTTATTTAAAATAAATTTATTTGCATATATGTGGAGAACATAAAGAACCTGTACGCCCCAAAATTTTTTTTAAAGATTATTCGTATAAAATGCGTTGGACAGACTCAAGGATGTTGTATGTAATTGCAAGGGTCAAAGGCTCAAGCCTCGTCCTCAATTTGGACACGCGTAGTGAAGCGTCAGAATCCTGCACGGGTGAATAAAATGGATCACAAACTGCATTTCTACTGAAAGAATTTTCGAAAACAAGTGTTTAAACATTCCCTTGTTTGAATCATTGACTATCGTTCACAACACAAGAATCAGAAGGGAATGATACATACAGTAGTATTAAGGAGGCTGTGACAACGAAGGCAGAGGTACACCGTAAACCCAGGACCAACCCTAACCAATAGTTTTCTGTTTGGGTGTAAAATTAAGGAAAAATTATTCACTCCTAATCAAAGTTTTTCTTTTGTGAACAGGACGGTCATGCAAAAATACAAAATTGAAACTGTTCAAACATTCCAAAGTCTATAACTATTGCTCATTTAAAGATAAAATAGCAAATAAATCTTTAAAATTTGTTAATTTAACTTTCTACAATTTTGAAGTTATTGTTGTGAAACTAAGGACTAAGGTGTAAATAAAGTTCATTAAAAAATTGCAAGCGTTTTTTGAAAAATTTCAGTTTTTGTAAACATATAACGAATTTTATTTGGAATGCAAAAAATGTGTCAATTTTGTCAGCTTTCATTTTGAACGCTTTTTTTGTTTTCTGTGTTGCACCATTTTTGATATGTTAGTGAAGAAACCATTTTTACTTCAATGCTGTGTTTAAAGCACCAAATACCTTAGTTGTTGAAGCACCTTTAAACCTTAATAATCATCATCTGTGTTTAAAGTGGATGTCAGCATTAAAAACTCCACACCAATGAGATGTGGGACACTTATAGGGTCCTTATTGTTTTACATAATCTTAAGTAGAAAGCGATAACTAATATTTATTTTGTCTTAGCACCTCATTGTGAAAAACTGAGGCATTTCAACATACCTACATTTTGCAAGACAATGGGACTGAACTCGGAAAAGCAGTCTGATCTCTTGTTTTACAGGATGTATATGAACCCTAACTAAACAAATTTTATTTGTGTGTTGTATTTAATTCTGAACATCTGAATGTTGTGGCTTTATTGGTACTGCTAGGAAAATAATACTTTCTTGCCTTTTAAAAGCCTAGATGTGTGATGCATTGCCTTTTAACCACTTAACATAAAAGCCCTAGTATACTCGGGCTTTAAATTTTTTCAAAAATTTAAAAGTCTGAGTATACTCGTGTTTTTAACATGAATAATAATAAAAATTGGAAATTTTTTGACCATCTTTCGTTTTATAATTGGTAAGTTATGGAGTTAATATATAATGATAATGTTATATTGCTTTTTGTAATTTTAAATGAGAAAGCTCTGCTCCCAGCTGTTAGGTTTCTCAGGATGGCATGTAAGAAACAAATCTGGGGTCACATAAAAGTTCTTATGTCGTAGTTTTAACTGAATTGAGTTAAGTTACAGTACCTAAGTTCGCAGCCTATGTTTTTATTTGCTTTAAATGACTGAAGTCAAAGGAAGTCTCTTTAAAGGAAAAAATTACATCAGACAATACTAGCGAAAGTAAAGTTTTGTTTCTCCTCATATGATAAAAATACATAATTGCCATAAAAACTTCTTTAATTTCAAAGAACTGGATAAATATTCTTAATTTAAACTAAGAACTTTAACTTCCAGCACAGATAAAATGTTTTTTTGGAATGCAACTCTGCAGGAGTGTTGGTGTTGCATAGTCAGTGATTTGTGGTATCAACCACTTTCTGTGAAGGTGTATGAAGTGTTAAGCAGTCGACAGCAACTTAAAATTAAGGATATTCTTGGCACTGTCTTTATTTAAGAAGCACAAGTATCACAGGAAATCATTAATTATTTATCATATTAATTGTATGTACACACATTTTGGGCCATATCACAATTGAAATAAAAGAAAAATTAAGAAAACCAAGAAAAATAAGAACATATAAAAACCACATAATAATTAATTTTAAAATTGTAATTTTAATTTTTTTAAGTGCAGTGCCATATCTAAGAAATCACTTCAATTCCCTTTTAATACCCGAGGTCACGACTTCCCAGGCATGATCCTTGCACTCTGTCATTAACCTTATGTAAAATAATTTAACTCCTTTTTTTATCGCAATATATATGGATTTTATTCTATATAATTTATTCCATTAAGATTCAGAGCTTTTATTCTTCATATTTAAAAGCAATTACATAATATTTTAAGTAATCGCTTATCAAAAATGACTCAATCTATAACCTTTGTTATCTTCGATTTAAAATTTGTCCTGAGAAAATTTACCCTGCAACCACTCTGAGATGTAACTCATTGGAGGTTTAGGAATAACTTTTAGTATGTGTTATAAAAATGTATTGATCCTTCAACAAGTAATGAAAATATAATATATGATGTATGTTTAGTATTTAATAAGGTAATATATAAAATATAATAATTTACAACAAAACTCAACTGATCTGGAAGTTGTGTACTTGAATCAGTATTTTTTGTGTTGCGTCATAATTTTCATATGAAGATTGACAATATTTGTTAATAATCTAATATTCATTACCTTTGTGCAGGTTAAAGAAGATGATAAATTACCCCTGAAAGTGTGTACAAATTGTGTGGCACTGATTAATTCCTGGCATGATTTAGTGGCAACATGTGTTGAAACAGATGCTAAGTTACGTAAGCTGTTTAAAGTAGACGAGCAATTTGACCCTGTGAGTATTCATCTGCATTTCTGCTAAAGTCGATTATAAAAGATTAGAGATCATTCATGTAGTATAATGATGAACAGTACAATAGGGTAGCATATGATTCTTGAAAACTTGAAAGTTTGTCAGAAATCAGACTTTTTAATTATAACTTCTACACATTATGTAGATAGGTCTTTTAGTGGTGCAAAAAGTTGATTTCATGCTTTTGACAAAAATAAACATAGTGGAATTTCCTTGTATTGAAAGAAGTATAATTTTTTTCAAAAATGTATTTTGTGAGCAGCTGTACTTCTGAAGATTAAGCAGCGTATTTTTTATAAATGAATCTTCTGTAAGCAATCTAGCTTAACTTAATAAAGTCCATGGATTTGAAAGGAAATGGAACACTACTTGAAGCTCATGCATTTATTTACAGTAGAACCTCCATTTAACATCACGTCAGGGTGGCCTAAAATTCTTACGGAGGTAAATATTCTTACTAAAAGGGGTTTCGGGTTTTCTTTTAAGGAACAAGTGAAAATTAACCAGCAATAATCAATTTTATTTTAAAAATTTCTTGATTTTTATCATTTGGGTTGTCCATAAATTACATAACACTCAAGAGGGGGAGGGGGTTTGAGGCAGCATTACACTGCCTAATACCAGGTGATCAGTTTAAAAGACAACCCTGCTGTTTGAGGCCCTGAGAGAAAAGAGAAAGAATTGCAACCCTGCTTCTGGGACGCTCATTTGACTGCATTTCTGTGACAAAGCCTGCACTCACAACCCCGTTCCTTTCACTTGCCCCTTTCCTGTGGATTGGGTCACAACTGCTCATAGCAAAACAGCCTGCAACTTCATTCAGTGTTTTGAAGATAACATACAATGTGCCTCAGCATCGTTGCAGATAACGCAGATTTGTGGTGCAGAAGTATTTCAGAGTGCCAGGCAGTTTTCAGAGAAAAAAATTCATCTGAGTCTACTCTGAACAAGAATACCATACCGCAGTTAATGAAGTGCTATCACGACCCAGTTAGCATGTTTAATCGGAAACGCAGATGCCAAAATGCAGTGCTTCTGCAGGGAAAAACTAGAGGAAGTTCGGGATGTCCTATCTACTTCCTGGTAAACATAATTAAGAAATTTTCAGCAGCCATTTAACTTTTTGTACAGAAGTGCACCTGTGCCACAAAAAATTGAAAATGCATTCAACAAATCTCATTAGCTTCAGGCTCTTGATCGGGCTGCTTACATGAATTACTGTAATGGGCTGCGACGATTTGTTAGGAAAGTTCTTGTGACCCGAGTGCTTTTTAGTGATGAGGCTTTGTTTGGATGTTAACCTGCATAACAAGAGACTCTGGGGTACTGAGAGACCACAGAAGAGAGACCATTGCATTAAAAAAAGATTTGAATATGGAGTGCCCTCTCATTTACCTGATTTGTCCTCGCCAGATTTTTCCTGTAGGGATGCCTCAAAAGTAAAGTTTCTGCAAACAAGCCATACATTCTCGAAGAACTTCAAAGAAACATCAAGGAAGCGATTCGGATGATTGAAAAATAAACTTTACATCAGGTTGCAGCAATTGTTCTCATGCGAGTTAATGCTTGTTTGTTAGCAAATGGAGGTCATTTTCAACATTTTTTATTAGGTTCACTTGTTTCTGGCACACATTCTTCATAATAAATAATTTAGTTTCCTTATTTACTGATTACTATACTAATTACTATACTACATTCTTATTTTTGTTTGCAGGGAATTTCCAAAACTTTTATCATTGAGGTAGAAATAAATGAGATGAAGAGAAAAGCTGTTATGTATCTCCAGGCAATTACTATCGTTCTCTGAAAATTTAAACAGTGATTATAATGCACTGACTACTAAGCCCACTTTTCAAAACTATTTTATTTTTAAAGTAACATTATTTCAATATAGTAACAATAATAATAAAAATAATGACAACAAACATTTTTTCTGCGAATCTGGAATTAATAATTTACAAATATTTATTTAAAAGAGTGAAAAATATGTACATTTCTGGACCTTATTTGTTGAGTAACTGAACCAAACAAATTATGTTATTAAATCTACTAAATGTGTATTTTACATGATAAGCTTAATTCACATTTAAATAATTTACAAAGGAATCACTATTCTTCTCAATACAATTGTCTGTCGATGCCAAAGAAGCAGGCGTGTGCCTTTCTCTTTAAACTCATGGCCACAACAGTCACCGGCTCTCTTTTTCTGGGTGGCGTTAGGAGAGAAGGAATTAAGCGTACTTCCTGACAGTTTACCTGCTGAAACTGCTAGCCACTATCCAACCCCCTCAAACATAGTGGCCAGTGCAATTTGCTCTGCCTGCTGTGGGTTGCATTTTAAACTGATCATCCAGTATAGAGGAAGGGGGGTTATGGTTTAGTGTTATGTAAAGCTGATATTTATTTTTAAAATTTTTCAACATTTGCAGAAACAATTCCTTTTATTCAATCTTGCACTAAAACATTAAAATATTAACAAATTAAATGAAAAAATGTGAATAAATTAAAATGTCATGCTGTACAATTTATTACAGTCAAAAATATTTTTTTATCCATTTTTTCATTGAATCTGTTAGATTACGAATTTTTTTCAAAAAATCCAATTAAATCGGTGCAGTAGACTCATGGCCCATGCATCATCCATAATGGCGACGTGTACACAACATATTTTCAGAAATTTTGTCGAGGCGTCCTTTCTTCAAAAATTGTCCAACAGTCTTATTGTAAGATGCAGCCTGCATTGCCAACTAATTCTGACTTTATCATAAATTTTAATATATAACACAAATAAAATTTAAACAACTCGTTGTTTCTACTTTATAATTTTTTTTTTACTTATTGTAAATTGGGGGTATGGAGGTTCTTGTTGTTTAGTGTTATATTGTCATTTAGGTGTGAATCGTGTGCGCATTACATGGGGAGAGGGGGTATTCAACATACTGTAAGTTTGCATTACAAAATTTGTGGATGGTCCCATACATAATTAAATCACAGTAGTATCATACAAGTTCTATCTGCGAGTGCAAAATTTATATGGATGAGGGGCACTACTGCTACATCACAATTTGATTCAGAACAGCAAACTTAGTATAACACCACCTTAATTCAGATGTCATTGCAGCTATCAAAGGTTTTTGTATACTACAGTTGGCTGCAGTGCATGACAGATGGCATTGTTTCCCAGTTCGTGGAGGGGATAATTTGAACAGTAAATGTGGGTTGTGAGTCAATGCTAATGACGTTAAATCAAAAATATGATCGCATTAATTACAAATATGCATCAGCAGGACTTTCAGAAATAAATGTTAAATTAGAGTTCTACTGTATTTATTTATAGTAATAAACAGGCAACATTTTGTTTCTGATATAGCCCAAATTTGTGTTAACATAATTAATTATTTTTACATATTGCAATATTATGTGTCATAGAAGCATAGTATCAATAATTGGTAGTATCATAGTAATTGACATAATTGATGAAATAAGAGTGAGAATCAGTAGAATCCATTCCTTTCCTTGCTGGAGAGATAATCATATGCCTTTTTGAAAGGGTGAAGACTAGCTGCTATAAACTAATACACTATTAAAAAAAGGTTCTTAAGGTTTTTGTTTGTCTAGAGCAAAATGTACTTAGGAATACCATGATGAAAATTCAAACTTCATTATAACTTATGAATTTTATCACCCAGGTTTATTTCACTGGAGAAAAAATTAAGATGTTAAGGGAAATGAAATAAATTATGTATTGTGTAATGGATCAAATATAAAAAAAATTAATTTTTATTTTGTTTGTTCATGTCCATTAGGAATGAATATTTGATATCTCGCTTTTTCTCCATTACAGTCCACAAGTGTTTATTGCAATTTGAATTCTGCCAGTCCTGATGAAACTTTACAGCCTAATGTTGCTACAATGCAGAATGTCTTGAATGGCACTGCACTTGTATCACAATCGGACAGTCAGAATGTTCTTCCATTGGATGAAATTTCAGTAAGAAATTTTGTTGTATTGTCTATTTTTTTTAAACAACTGGTTATCAATCCAAATACATAAACTATATAATATATCAAATTTCTTATTGTAATTATTGTACTTAGCACACAGGCTGACCAAATTCCTGTGGGAAAGAATACTTGACAAAGGGTCTAGGTCAAGAAGTGTTTTGTAATTTTTGTTTCTGACTTTAGATGATGACTTTCTACATTCCTTTGCTATTGAAGCATTGATATACCTCATTCTATCAGTGAAAAATTGATCAAGTTAAAAATTTGAATTCTGCTTACTAAAAATTAACACACATTCAAAATTGTTTCTTCTGCATTCTAATAGTGAAATCATTTAATAGTGCAGGAAAAGTACATAAAATTTCAGAGATTTTTTATACAAAGTCGTAGCAGTAACCCAGCAAACATTTCAAATCGTTAGAGCCAAAGAGATCAGATCTCACATTCAAAATATCCAGCTACGTCAATGCATGTAATTACTGCGTATGTTCCACATATGTCACGGTCTCACACAGACTTGGCTAATTGTAGTTATTTAGAAAAGAAACTTGATTGAGTTATGGTTTGTTATTATTTTAACATATATTGTAGCTATTACCAAAAATATTCCGAAACCAGGGATGCCCAGAAGCAGGGGAGGGGGTGGGAGATGGGCAACTTACCCTAGGCCATGCCTTAATTGTGGTCATGATTTTGTTTGAGTCAAAAAAATTGTTAATTTCAAATTCAAGTTAACCACTACAAGTTATTTCTCTTTCATGGAAAAATTCTGAGTATGTATTGGGGTTAGGGGACAGAGCTTTTAATGGAGTAGATCTATTGCCCAAGGCTTTTTTTTCCCTTGGCACCCCTGTTAGAAACTGGTACTGTCCCATTCGGATCAGGACACTTGGTCAGTGTATTTATGTATATATTATGCAAGGTTTATAAATTTGTTGTATATATTTTCAAGATGCAACTAATAAGTCATTTCTGATAAGTTACAGACTACTGATGATAGCATGGGTTTGGAGATAACCAAAGAATCACACCTAACAAATCAGCCTGTTTCCAGAACCATTGAATTTTTCAATGAACCAAAAGAAACTCAAGACAGAGCGAACATCAGAGCCCTACAAAACAATATAAGGTACAACTCTTCGTTGTAGTTATATAGGTTCATAATGAAAATTGAGATCAAATATCCCAAGTTTCTCTGTTTTTATTGCTTCTTAATAGTTCTAGTATAAAAGTTATCCTGGAAAATGTGAAAATGAAATTTATAAATGATTGCCTTTTAATTTTCTTCAAGTTTCCTTTATTAAATTATGATCTACAATTTCATTAAACATTCCTTCCACCATTCACCAAACATTCAGATAAATGCCTTCATAGTGCCTTTTTTATACTTCTTTAGTCATAGGAAGTTCATAGGAAGCACACTTCATATGCAGACACAATTTCTTTATTTTATTTATCTTCTTTTATTATTATTATTATTATTATTATTATTATTATTATTATTACCATACAGCTAAGCAAAAAATCACAAGATGTGCCCAGTCTGTAGGGTCTATGGGCAAGCAATTTGAACTGTTTACTCTGACTGGAAGTCAATTTTTACTTTCTCATATAATTAGTACAGAGCAATATAATATGTATTGCTACAAAGAATCAATACCAAGATTCTGACGGGAATAAATTTGCTGAAGGTCCCTGTTATGAAGAAGTCTGTTCTCCCTTCTTTTTTTTTCTTTTCTTTTTTCCTTTTCTCTTCCTTGTCATTCTTCTCCTCCTCTGAAATCTGTCTGTCCTTAATGGCTAAACAATACACAGGATTTTTTCCAAAATAAATCATCCTTGATCAATGTGACTGACCTTTAAAATTCGGTTCGAATAGAGCAAAGTTTGTGTATCAATAAGACACAGGTCTGATTTTCTTTAAAACCTCTGGGATTTTAAAAATTGCAAAAGTTTAAAAATTTATTCTACACCCTCATACCATTTATTCTTAACGATACATTTTTCCTATTGCAATGTATTCCTCAATATTAGATCTTTTAAATTAATTCATGTTACTATTTTCAAAATATTAGTAGTTGTTGCGTAATTTTCAA
Source organism: Teleogryllus oceanicus (assembly GCA_964035755.1). Taxonomy (NCBI): domain Eukaryota; kingdom Metazoa; phylum Arthropoda; class Insecta; order Orthoptera; family Gryllidae; genus Teleogryllus; species Teleogryllus oceanicus. The sequence continues at coordinate 32,931,870 of CAXIVR010000006.1, read as the reverse complement.
TTACCGTATATCATAACAATTTTGCATTTTAGGTGACAGATTAACCACAACATTAAGAATTAATTGTAGCATTTAAAACATGAGAAACACTGTTGCTAAGAGAAAAGATATTCACCTTGGAAACCTAAGGACTTAAGTTCAAATCCTCTCCCTGAGAAATAAATTTTTCTTTGCATTATTTGTGTAAAGAAAAAGTTTTATGTTAAATTGATTGATTTTTAATGATTTCATAGCATAGGAGTGTTATCTTACCTATTAGTAATATTTAGTATCCCAATGCTTATGTAATTGATTGCTTGATCCCACACCAGATACTTCATCATGGACAATCATTTCAAGACAGGTTGATTGCCAGTCATCTTCTTTTCTTTCAAAATACTCAGCAAAGTTCTCTATGAGACAGCAGTTACCTAATCATCTATGAGGGAGTTGTGTAACACTGACTTCCTCATCTCAAGAATTTCTAGTTTTGTGGTTTCACTCACTTTCTTACTCAGCTTCTGAAGACATTTTAATTCAATTTTATTTGCATACATTTTATCACATATTTTGAAACTCCGATAATAGTCGCTAATGTTTATTAAGTCTCTTTAACTGAAGTATTAATTTTAGCAGTTATTCGTGGGTAAATGTTTGCACTTTTGCCTGTGGTGAAAAAGTAAAGGATAAGAACTCTAATAGAATTTTTTTTTCTATTAATAAATTGTATAAAATGTAATAACTCTCCTTAAACTTAATTTTTAATGACTAGATTGAGTTGCAAACATATTCAAATCCATCACAATTCAAACACATTCACTCATTACAACAGTAACACTCACAGACATTCAGATAAAATGACAAATGATGTCAGACCAGCAATTATTTCAACTGTTGAATGTCCGTATTAGTGCCAAGAGAAAAAGAGGGTTACAGGATTATATTTCATTCAGAAGCACTTAGGAATTTAAAGGTAATAGAAGTTAGCAGTGTCTTAATATTTTCACGACGTAGGTTTCTGATGGATTGCACAGTTGAGATGGTGCCTTATGAACTTTATGTTTCAGTGAATAAGTTGTTTTAAAGTTAGTAATACAGTTTTTGACAGCCTGTCTCAAAAAGTAACTAACAGAAATGCCTGCTTCATAATAAAAACGTTTTATACTGAAAGTTTACAATTAAACCTAATAAATGATTCAATGTAACTGTTTTACTGGGCAACTGAATGCTTCTGGTTTCTTTTATTATTGTTCTCTTTTTATAAAGATTTGTTTTATTATAGACATTATCTTTAATTCCTTTTAGAGCCTGTTTACCTACAAACTAAACGTGAAATATAACTAGATAAACTAAATGTAAAACATACATTTAGTGCAATTTTTTATTGTAGAATAATTTTGCTAAGTCATCTTGGAAAGATTAAAATTTGTGACATATTATATTTTATGGGTTGTATTATTTTTTTGTGTGTTTTTATTTCTGTGGATCTATGCCAGAACTTGGTATGTCAAACACCTTAATTTTTTGGCAGACTGCCCAAAGTTCACCAAAATTAAAATTTTATTTACAATTATGAGGCAAATCCTTTAACCCTTCGACAGGGGAGTGATGTTCTTTCCACATGGATGGATTCCATCTGCGCTTGTGGTACAATGTGCCAAGGCTCGGCTTGATTCTGCTCTGTCGTAGAGCAAGTTATTAAGTACTGTATTTTAAATTTGCTTTAACAGTCTTTTAGGCAATAAAACAAGCTTTATTTTCATACACCTATCCATTATAACGATCAACTTCTAGGAAGAGTTGTCGATATGCAAATCAAAACATTTTACTCTGCTTGAAAATTGGCCGCCTCTATGAAGGGAGTTTTGTCTAGCTCCGATATTGTATGATTTTAGGAAGGAAATGTACATGATTGTAACGAGATGGATGATTCTATTCTGAATTTCACCTGTGATTATCATGAATAATAATATTTCTATAATATTTTTTCTTTTCATCTTTATCCAACAAGACAGGAAGGAAAAATATTGATATCATCTCAACAATACAATCTCAAATTTTCAGTTGTAAAGTACATGTTTTCTATTCTTTTGAATTCTCACTTTGCACACCCTAGCGTTAAACTGTATTAGTGCTGTTGCAAAGATGATAGAGATTCATGCAGGTGATGAGATGTGTGCAATTTGTACGTGAAAATCAGGATGGATGGGCAGAGATATGTGCTATGATGCATAACTGTCTCAGATTAGAATCTCTTTAGCTGAAACTTAGTAAATTCATCAAGAGTTCGATTTAGTTGTGCCATGCCAGAGATTATTAAATATTTTAATTTTGGGAGGAATATTATATGTAACACATGCAACATATGCAGAATTTCTAGAAAATGGTTGCAATTTTTCTTTTCAAATTTTTTCCTGCATTGGAAAAAAGTGCAGTTTTAAAAATTGTATTGTTCCAATTTTCATTCAAACCTATGAAATTTTTAAATTATGCCATGCGTTCCCACTAGTTTCTATTATTCTTGAAGCTTGGCAAAAAATAATAAACTTTCTGAGAATTCGTATAATGATTCATTCAGTATTTATCAACAATGTATAGCAATACTCACAAATAAAAGTTCAGTTTAGATAGAGGCATTGTTGAAAATCTTACCACAATAATTAAAAAATAAGGCATCTGTAATAATTTCTAATGAGCGATGTGCATGCCATGTAGTTGGCTAAAAATCGTCCCACCTCAGTAGGCTGAGGCTCATAAAAATGCTTCCATGTTGAAGGGTTAAAGTGTTTCACAACTCACACCCTCTTCCTTTCAGGTAGGAGACAAAATTTCACTGGATAATAAAAATATCAATAATCAAATAACAATAAATTGACTTTTTGTCTTATCAGATTCTGCCTTGGTACCCCAGATGTATTACATTATTGATTGTAAATGGAAATTCATGAACATTTAGCAACTTTTCTGTGTCACATAAGTACATTGAAGTTCATTGTGTGTGTTTATGAATTGACACCTTCCTTTTTTGCAGGGTGGATTCTCTTAGTGTAAATAATATTACCACAAACAACCAGTACACTTTAGAATGCACTCCAAATGAATCACAGGAATCCATTAGTTCCCTGAAAGAAGTCTTCAGTAAATCATGTAACAGAATAGTGATTCATACCCAGTTACAGTCTGAAGAACAGTGTGATAATAGCAATGCTAAGTCATTAAAAATTAGTGATAAAGTGCCAGAAGAAATGGAAGTAACAATAAAAATTGAAGAGGGAGGAGAAGAAGAAGAATCTAAGGAAGAAGAAGAGGAAGGACAAGAAGCAGAAGGTGAAGGAGGGGATGAAGATGATGAGGAAGAGGAAGCTCAAGATAATAAGTTCTTTTGTGATATTTGTGGATTTTCTACATTTAGGAAAAAATATTTACATGTACATATAGCTAAAAAACATACTGTGGCAGGAGTCCAGTTTACCTGTGGATATTGCGATAAAGCGTTTGGTAATGAGAATCTGAAACGGATTCACGAACATTCTCACATTTTTCCAGAAAAGAATCCTCCAACTCTAAAAAAGATTCATGAACGTTCTCACATTTTTCCAGACAAGAATCCTACAACTGCTGCTTTTGTTTGCGAATATTGTGGTAGATCTTTTCGTACTAGGAAGACCTTGAAAGAACATCACATCGCTCTTCATAGCGATGATAGACCCTATAAATGTGATAAGTGTGATAAAAATTACGGTTCTCTTTCAAGTTTAGACATTCACAAAGCTACACATTCCTCGGAAACACCGTACTTGTGCGATTTGTGTGGTAAGACCTTTAAACACGTTAGCAATCTTCGAAGTCATAAGCGATCCCATTTGGACGAAAGCGATAAAAACAGGCAAATATGTCCGAAATGCGGGAAAGGTTTCAGATCTCGATTTCATTTGTCAGAGCACATGAACGTTCACGACGGCAATCGCCCGTACACGTGCGAAGTGTGCGGGAAGCGGTTCCACAAGAAGATTCAGCTCCGACAACACGGCTCCGCCCATTCCGGAACGCAACCTTACAAGTGCCCGATCTGCGGCGTTCGATTCAACCGCAGGGGCAACATGACGCAGCACGTGAAGAGACACAGCCAGGAGAGGAAGTACACGTGCCGCGTGTGCAACGAGGCGTTCCCCACGCTGGGCGCCGTGCTGAACCACCGCAAGAAGCACTCGGAGGTGGAGGTGCAGCGCAGCATGCAGCAGCAGCAGCTGTCGGGCGAGGACCCCGACGAGGCGGCCTTCAAGTGCACGGTGTGCGGGAAGCTGCTGGCCAAGAAGGAGTCGCTGTCCATCCACATGCGCTCGCACACGGGCGAGAAGCTGTACCCGTGCCCCGAGTGCGGCAAGCGCCTGTCCAACAAGGGCTCGCTCACCTACCACATGCGCTCCTTCCACACGGGCGAGCGGCCGTACGCGTGCGACCTGTGCGGGCGCGCCTTCACGCAGAAGAACGACATGCTCAAGCACCGGCGCACGCACACCAACGAGAAGCCGCACCGCTGCGACCTGTGCCCGAGCCTCCCCACCTGCCCGAGGCGGCCGAGGCCGACCACGACCCCGACGCGGACGCCGACCTGCCCACGCAGACGGTCGTCATCACCGCCCCCGACGCCCTGCTCACCGCCTTCCCCGAGATCACCGTCCCGGGCATGGAGCACGCGCAGACCGTCATCCTGCAGAGGTTCTGAGCGCCCCGCCCCCCGACTGACGCCTCTCGCTCTCCGAAATAGTATGCTCTATGAGAAATTCTAAATAGGGTTGTGCAATTAGTACATCTAATGTGTTAATATCCACACTGTTTACAGTGAATGAGTATTATTCTGTTGAAATCTATAAAAACTATTATTATTATTTTACTTCAAAAGTCTGTATTTACCTGCCTTGTGTAAGTTGGTACACAACAATATCCACTGTGCATCTTAGTACTTTTTACAATAACGGATACTTATTTTATCTAATGAAAGTAATTTTAAAATTTCTCTTGAAACAAGTGTTTAACTTAGTGGTGCTTTTGATTTTGTCTCAAGTCTTATTATTATTGTTGTTGTAATGGTCATACATTTGAAAAGCCTTGAACATTATCTCTGAGGTAATGTTAATGAAACAAAGTTTGAGGGGAGAATTTGCCTAATTTTGGTAATTGATCTTTTCCATGATCCTGTGCTTGTGTGTTGTTTGTGACGAAATCTGTACATATTATTTTTAGTTGAGATATTTGTTGGATCCACTATCCTCTTTCTTTTGTAGGGAGATAAGCTCCCTTCTACAGAAAGTGGTAGTGGACAAAAATCATTAAACTTAGTATTTCATATCTCTAATGCAGCAAATATCTGCAATATTTTTTGTATGTTATATATTTTTCATTAAATGTAGATACAGTTACAATACTTTGTTTTATTTCATATCCTGCATTTTCAAGTTTTCAGTATTTTCAGTTTAAAAATGTTGCAACATGTGTTTTAATTGAACACTTAAAATGCTGTGGAACAAACTTTATAAGTGAATTCCTTTCTTTCAGTCCAATAATGACATTTCTGTATATCTCTTTCACTCTCTATACCAAACCAGAATTTTAATGCCAAATTCGTAAAGAAAAAAATGATTTGCAACATATTGTTCTTGGGTGCTGTGGATGTTAAAACCTTGTTTTGAAACTTTATCAAAGTTATTTATCAGCAGATATGATCTGTATTGAATAAATTTTGACTGACTAAATAATAACTAAATTAGCTGTTTATTTATCAGTACCTTAATGACTGAAGACAATTCCACTCATGACATTTCAGGCCGCAGCATGCAAGAATTTGGACCATTCAAACCAGCCAGAGATGAATTATCCTTGTAAAATTACCACCTTTTACAAAGTGATAATTACTACTATTTTATTTCTAAACAAGCTTTACATAATGTTGCTGACGTTTCATTAAGACCATTCTACTTCTCCTTTCTCTCCTTTATTTTATGGTTCTCCTGCTTCACGTCTCTTTCTCTCCTCCTCACCAGGGAGTGAAGGGACGTTCAACTGTCCACGGAGGTGGTGGGGGTCTTCACTCCTCAAAATAATTAGTCTATCTTCACTCGTGAAGCACAAGAGCTTCTTAAGAACTTGAAATGCCAATTTAAACATTTCAAGAGTGGAAATTATAAATGTCAACATAACCTAAATCTTTGAGTGGAAATTATAATGACAACCTAATTCAACCTAGAGTGGATTAATTGTATCACTGACAAATTAAAATTTTGAACAGGGGACATCAAATATTCTAGGAGGGCACTCTCCTCTACCCAATCAGTTCATATCCTGTTCCTCCCCTCATCCTCAGCTTTCCCTTGTTCTCCTTCTATGTATGAAATTTATTTGCGATATAGTAAATATTAATCTCCTACCTCTGTCCTCATCTTTCCGTTGTTCTCCTTCTATTTATGAAATTTCATTTGCAATATAGTAAATATTAATTTACTATTAGCAAATATTACTCTTGTTTGGGAAATTCTCATATAAATTCCAAAATGCATATATTTCTTATACCTTTAACCTTATTACTTTTACCTTAACCTTTCAGCGCTTTCCAAAGAATTGAACTTCATGAGGCATCCTCAGTTGAACAACCATCCTTGGAAATTGTTTGTGAATATCTATTGGCAGTTCCTGTGAATTTTTATGTATGTAGCAAATTATTTAAGAATATGGTATTTACATGAGGTCAAGGAATTGCAAGAAGTGAAAAACCAATATTATTCACTAAAAGTTACAAAATTTCCCATATAAACTAAAACTAACTTCTAATTAATCTGGAAACTAATGGAGGCAATTGAGATTAAGATTTGCTTGAATCTGAACTATTAATTTCAATTTTGGTAGCATTTTTTTATATATTGATAAAAGTTTTTTACTTAATTGTTTATAAGAAACTTTAAAGTAGTGGTTATCTTGGTATCTGTGATCCAAGCAACTGGGGTAAACAAGGAAACCTGGTTTTGATTCCCTTCATTATTAATAAATTACTTTATGAATGCATAATTTATTAGATTCATTTAATATAGTTAACTATTATTTAGGACCTTTTATGTCAGTGATGTCAAAAATAGCATCTTTGTAATTTTAACTTGTGGCTTTATAATTCAGACATATCTGAGGCAGAATGAAAAGCCTTGGACCTCTCCCCTCTCCCTCAAAAAGTCAACTTGTTTTGTAATTTTACTCTATTCAAAATAATTATCATAAATAGATCTCATCATGGCCAAAGCCGTTTTCTTATTGTGAATATACTTGTACGTTTTCTTTTATGTACAAGTACATTTTATATACATTTTATGTACATTATTACAAATGAGAAATTTTAAATAAAAAAGATTTGAACTGAAATTTTCCTCCCTCTGAATTATGTGCTGGAGCCATCACTGCTTATGACAAATGTTTAGATCAGAGATTCCCCATCTTTTTCTTGTATCAACCCCTTTTACTAAAATTATTTGCTCCATTGACCTTGATTTGTTTTGATAATATAACACGGACAAAATAATCAGAACACTAATAATTGCACTCATAAATGAACTGAAAACAATTATGCAAAGAAAGCTTTGAAAAAATGGTATATTAGATTTGTTCTATTATTTTTTGTTCAATTGGAGTTTTCCATTTTTAGAAATATAAATAGTATTATTAGACATTTTGAAACTTTATATAAGAAAACAATAATCAACTTCATTTATATATTTTGTAAATAATTGAATCTTGATTATATCAATTGCACAGGTTAATATTTGGCTATTGACCTCTGATCATCACTGACCACCTTTAAAATTTCAGCAACCCCCATGGGGTATATTTTATGTAAAGTGCAGTCATTTTGGATGGATATATTTAAAAAACTTGGTTTTTGGGGATTTGAAAACAGCTCTTTATTAAAGGTGAAGCTGAAAAACTAGAAGCTTTTTATTCAGATCATACTGAAGATATTATTTGGCATTGCGTAGATATATATATTTTTTTCAAATTGAACTCTTGAAGAAGTTTTGGGTGTAACAAACTTCTTTTAACTTTCTCATATTGGAGTAATACAAAATATAGAGAAGATAGATAATTGAGATTTTAATGGAAGTAAATGTTTTGTATCGATTTATACGATTATATCGATTTTCTTCTTCTTTTCCTCTGTCTCTTTTTTCTCTTTTCTGTCTTCATTATGTTCTTTTTTTTCTTTTCTTTTCTTCTTTTCTTCTCTCTTTGAAAATGCCTATTTGTCTATGAACAACACTTAAAAAATTTGTAGGAACTCCTTCAAAATGAGTATTCCTGGACCAAACTGGCCTGACTCAAAACCCTGCAATTTTGGACATATTTTTTTTTATTTTCAGAGGTACTTTACATGAAGCCCGTTGGACAATTTCAAAATTTTCTTGAAATGGCTCTTAATTCTATCTTAAAATTTTTTGTAAGATTAATAATATCTTGAAATTATAAAGATGGGATTGGTCTGATATAAATTCTGAATGTTCAAAAAGTGCAAATGTTTGAAACTTTCTGGATCCCCCTTGAACAACTTCTTTTTGAATTTAAGAGATTTTTTCCTCCATGAACTTTGTTCTTCACAATTAGGGTTTAATTAATGTCATGTACATAGTTTCAAAAATACTAAATTTTCATGAAATTTTGAGTGAAATATGGGTAAAAAAAAATTTTAATTTTTTTTAACTTATGGCAGAGCTAAAGATGAAAAAAAAAAAATTTTAAATTTAAAAATTACATAAGTTTTTGAAATATCTCACACATCATTAGTGTTTATATTATTGCATGTGGAGTACAAGGGCTTCAAACTATTTTTGTTGAATGTTGTCAAAATCTTAAGGTTGCCTGTGGCAATGCAGTTAAAATTATGTATTTTCAGAAATGCTCAAAGGACATGTCCCTAAAAACGGTTCCCAATTTTTCAATGAAAATTTGCATACAGGACTAGGATTTACTCTTCAGAATTTTTAAAGTCATATTTCAACTCTACTATTAGAAGACCAAAAAATTGCCTATATGTAAAAAAGTATCCTTTAGATGCCGATTGGCAGCTTCTGGGACAAAACTAAAAAGCTAGCTTAGACAAAAGAGATTAGGAATCTAACTATAATGAGAAATTCTGCGCCCTTCTGTAAAGCTATTAGTTTAATAATGTCAGTGTGTGAATGCGTGTCATTGTCTTTTTATGGCTTCAAAATATTGTTTAATTTTTCTACACTTTCAAAATAGTTGTGTAATACTTAACATGAAATTAAGACATTGAAATCACATTTTCACGGAATTAAAACGTACAAATAGATTATAAATAATATAACAATTACTAAAAATGCCACATGAAATGTCATTGAAATTGAATTTCGCGCGGGTATTCGAGAGAATAGTCAAGAATGCGCACTTTATTCTGTGAAGTCCTTCCTCTCTAAAGGAAAGTTCGTGATTGATAAAGAAAAGTTTGTTTATTGAATTTTCCTCTTTAGACGCATCTGTCGATGATTACATTTTCAATTGTTTGACACAACGAGCTTGAATTATATTTCTATCTCGTTGGTTTGACATGACTTTTTGTTTTCATCATGGTTCCAAGGAGAAAGATGTTTCGTAATATCGGATATCTGAGGTTTGGGATGTCCAAACTCCATGGAATGCCCATCCATGTTCCATGGAATAACGTAAGTCAGCATTTGTTGCTAAGCTGCATTGTCATCTCAGGTCAGTGTATGGTGTCGATGTGAATGTTGTTCTCGTTCAATAATTGAAGTTATTTTGGTGTGGGGTTAATATTTCCTATCCGGCTACCTTGGAAAGTATATTCCAAGGAGTGAGATGGGTCAAAATCAATCTGCAGGCGGTGGAAGTGGTGGCGACAAGAAGGATGATAAAGACAAGAAGAAGAAGTATGAACCTCCAATTCCTACAAGAGTTGGAAAAAAGAAGCGAAAAACGAAAGGTCCTGATGCAGCTATGAAATTGCCTCAAGTGACTCCGCACACCAGATGCCGTTTGAAGCTTTTGAAATTAGAAAGAATAAAAGATTATCTTTTAATGGAGGAAGAATTCATCAGAAATCAAGAACGCTTGAAGCCCCAAGAAGAGAAAATTGAAGAGGAAAGGTCTAAAGTAGATGATCTCCGAGGGACTCCTATGTCTGTAGGAACTTTGGAAGAAATAATCGATGACAATCATGCTATTGTTTCGACTTCAGTCGGAAGTGAACATTATGTCAGTATTTTGTCTTTCGTTGATAAAGATCAGTTGGAGCCTGGTTGTTCAGTGTTACTCAATCATAAAGTTCATGCTGTGGTAGGAGTATTATCTGATGATACTGATCCTATGGTTACGGTGATGAAATTGGAAAAAGCACCCCAAGAAACATATGCTGATATAGGTGGACTGGATACACAGATTCAAGAAATTAAAGAATCTGTGGAGTTGCCTCTTACTCATCCTGAATACTATGAAGAAATGGGCATAAAACCTCCTAAAGGTGTTATACTTTATGGGCCTCCAGGAACTGGTAAAACACTACTGGCTAAAGCAGTTGCTAATCAAACTTCTGCAACATTTTTAAGAGTTGTTGGATCTGAACTCATTCAGAAGTATTTGGGTGATGGCCCTAAATTAGTTAGAGAATTATTCAGAGTTGCTGAAGAACATGCTCCTCAATTGTATTTATAGATGAAATTGATGCTGTTGGAACAAAACGTTACGATTCCAATTCAGGAGGAGAACGTGAAATTCAAAGAACAATGTTGGAATTGCTTAATCAACTAGATGGATTTGATTCTAGAGGAGATGTTAAGGTGGTTATGGCGACCAATCGTATTGAAACTTTGGATCCTGCTCTGATTCGCCCAGGTCGAATTGATCGAAAAATTGAATTCCCATTGCCAGATGAAAAAACAAAGAGAAGAATTTTCAATATTCATACATCAAGAATGACATTAGCAGAAGACGTTAATCTCACAGAACTTATTATGTCTAAAGATGACCTTTCAGGTGCAGATATTAAGGCTATTTGTACAGAAGCTGGTTTGATGGCTTTGCGTGAAAGACGGATGAAAGTTACTAATGAAGATTTCCGGAAATCTAAGGAGAGTGTGCTGTATCGCAAGAAAGAAGGTACTCCAGAAGGACTGTATCTGTGAATTCATTTTGTAATAATCTGATTCTGTGTATCATTCAGTGCATTTTATTAAGTTGAATTGTTTGTCATGAACTAGTAAAATATCAGAAAATCACTGTTTGTATGTGCATTAATGAATTTTGGTCTGTGAATTTAACGTGCAAGAGAAATAAAAGATTTCAAAACGTTATATTTCTCTCTTTTAATAAGTAACTTCCTTTTTTAAATAAGAAAATCTCCTGTAGTGCCTTAATTTGCATTTTATAATTTGAACAATACAGCTGATGAATAAAATTAACAATTTTATTTATGATTTTTTTTTTTAATTAATTTTCATTGACCTTGATAAGTTACAAATTTTTAAGAAAATTTTAATTGTTCATATCACTTTATATGTCATGTCTTTCACATAATCTTGTTAATATATTTCAATTATTGTAGGGTTATTCTATATAAGTGTAATTCTATGTTCTATGCAAGCTACTTCCAATACTGGCATATGTTTTTCAGTGAATTCAATTCTGTGCAAGTGAGGCACTCAGAAGTAGTTTGACATTTTTTGTTCTGTGAATGTAATATTGAATGTCATATAATGAAAATGAAATCTTTATTTTTGGTTAGGAAATCTCCGTAAAAAAGCAAGGTAGTGTGTACAAACATGTTGAGATTCTCTCATATTAAACCATTTTAAGTTTTCAACAATTATTAATTATTACTCATAGCTAGATTCTTTTTATGTTTCATCAAACGTAATCCATTTTCAAACTAATTTATAGTTGCAGGAAAATAAATTTTGTTAGAAAACAGTGACTTCTTAGGTTTATCTTAAATATTAGGGCATTGAAAAATTTTCAATACGAAATAAAGAAAAGTAAATACAAAACCCAAAGATTCATAAAGAATTATCACTTGACTTGGGACATTTTAGCGAATTGTGTAATGATACTAAGTTTGTTTGAAGAACAGTTTCAATTTTGAAGTGCATTTATTTTCACTTAATTCTGTAAATTAGCCCATAAATTTATTATCATTTTTTTCCAAATCCTCAGAATTTTTAATTAAATTGCTTCTTTTTTTTTCATTTGTTAATATAAATTTAATGAAGCTTCATTTTAAAATTTTAATTTAAACATTGTATAAAATTTGCTTTGAATGCAAGGAATTTTTTGAAGGGAAATTTTGCATTTCATTTGAGGTCACCCAGTAATTCAACAGTCTTCAGACTGCTTAAAGATTTACGGACATTATCGTTCAAAATTTAATTGCAGTTTTCAAATGCAAAAATTACAATGAATGTAGGATATCTCTTTTTCAATTTACTTTTATCAAAAATTTGCTTTTTTATGCTTAAAGATGCTGCTGCATTAGAATCATAGTGATGTAGAACATGTTAGTCACACTCAAAATTTTGTATAGTATTCTTTATTAATCCAGGTCATATCATTGACTTGGGAAGAGGAAGGAATAAATTAGGACAACAGCATCTTTATCTTTGACTTAGGTGATGTTGTGAGTAGATAAATCTAGTGAAGGGGTTTGAAGTGCAAACAACTAATATCATCTGTCAACTACCTACTATTTTTGTCCATCAACTTCCTCTCTGGACTGTAATGTCTTTTCTGCGATATTTTTTTTCTATAGAAAGGTGACACTGATGACATGGATGCTTAGGAATTCATCCACGTCAGGCTCTTTATAAACAAAATCACACATATATAACAAAAGCCTCGTCAAGTTTTATTGCAGTATGAGACTTTCAAGACTGCAGTTCTTAGTGTGGATGCTACAGACAAAGATGCACATTTAGAATGGGGTCTTAAGATACCAATATTTTTTCTGTATTTGTCAAGTTTGTTTTGTACAAATTAAGACTGTAGAATATATGTGTGCCATAACTAGTTTAGTTTGCAATGGACAGATTTCCACATTATACATACTACACATCGAGTAAGTTTTGCTGTATTAGTTACTATTCAATGTGAAACACCAACATATTGATGGTTAGGCTTCACAATTGGCGATTGGTGTTGACTTTAATAACACTTATCCAGACCCTATACAGAACACTACATTTATTTCACTAGTTTGTAATGCAAGAGTTCTCGATCTTAAGTATTTCATGAGTTGAAAAATGAATCAGTTGAACTAATGTTATTTTCTTAGGAAAACGTGATTTTTTTTAATGATTCAATGATGTCACTTACTAAAATATTCAACTGAAGACCTTTCCTTTCAAGATCAATAATTAAAAAATTGTAGATATTATCAAACATGAATACTGTGTACAAAAGTCATGAAAAAGAGAATAGAACTGTTGACATAAATGAAAAAACACAAAAGTATATTTGATAATGCTGAAAAATATGTAAAAAAAATTAAGAATAAAAAAAAATCCAAAGATTCACAAAATTAAAAACAAGTTGATGAATAATACTGGTCTCCAAAAACCACCTTTTGTCTGCTACTGAGAACAATTCACCTATATCATACTGAAATCGATGCTTTGATTCCATATCTGAAGTCAGATTTATTCATCACATTTTTGAATTAGCATTGTGAACGGAAGTCTAATTCTTATTCAGTGTACTATAACGATAGAGTAAGGCCAAAAATAAATTCAACTTTGTTGATGTTTTTGTTAATTTTTATGTTAATTTATATTTTCAAAACTTTAAAAACAATATAGATTTATGTACAAAATATAATAAGCACTTGAAACTTTTCAAAGTTATGAGACATTTGCTTTATCGTTTATATTGTCTTGAGGTTGATCTTTGAAGAAACAGCAGAAATCTCCTTTCATACTAGTGCCTAAAGGTTCTTGGTATCTCAATTCCATTGTTGATATAACCTGGTGGAAGCTCTCACCATGCTCACCTCTTGTCAGCTTGGAGATTAGACAGAAAAAATTTCAAGATGGCAAAAATGTAATTTTAAAAACATGTGACAACCTAGATTCTCATATGCTCTATAATGTTATGTACTAGTTCTGCATAATTATCTGCTCAATAATTTCCCCAAAACGTGGTTGTCACATGTACAAATGTGTCCAACCTAAGTTCTAAAGAATTAAGTTTTGTTCTGTATGTTGTGAAACATCAACTGTCATATTTCTGCCCCCAAAAAAATTCCTGCCTTTAATTTTTCATCACTTTTCATTCTCCCACACTTCTCTTTTTGAAATCTACAACCTTTTCCATCTTGATTCATTGCCTTTACAAGGGTGTTCACGAGATATCATTTAATGTGCAGGGGTGGAAGAAAAATCTTTTGCGGGCTACTAGGGTCTTGTGCTTCGCATTGTTTTCCCCAATAGTGAAATCATTTCTCTGATAATGATTTCAATTAAATTCTGTAATTAAATGGACAAAAAATCATTGAGAGCAATATGCTTCAAATTTAATTTGGAGTCAATTGTATCTTGGCATGTAGGTGCATTAAACCATTTAGAATAAGACGTAAATTAGTTAATTTACTATTTACATATAATTCTGTTTTACAAGGGATATAGAACAGCTTACAAAATGGCACTTCTGTTATTTCTTGAAATCACATAGAAGCATGCACTTCAATGAAAAGTCAACAATGGGGAGAAAGAGTTCTCACCAAGTAACTTGAAACAACTGACTAACAAAATCATAGAAAAGACAATTAATTTAATATTTGATCTTATCATTTGACGATCCAAATAAACAGATAAAAAAATGCTATTATCGTAAAATTGTGACTTGATAGAAAAAAGAATTTCAGATCTGAAATCAGCACACCTGAATTAGGGTTTGTACTCATGATTTTCAAAGCATGAGCAAAATCACTGTAGACCAGTGTAATCAGTCCACGTTATTGTATTAGTAAGATGTGAAAGCAAGTAAATTTATCTCACTTTCAGTTGAATTAAAATGGGGTGGGGAGGATTTTAAATAGGCTGCAGAAATGGATTTGCAGGGATTGTGTTTGCGCCTACTGTTTATGTTGAGAAGTTGTGCCGCAACACTTAATTTTTAACAAAATATTAGATATTCAAGAAACCCAGGTTTAGAAAAGCTTTTATTTTTCAAAATGTCATTCACTACATAACACTTAATCAATAGCACAGCACTTGATAATTCCAGTCTCTTAGCAACATAAGTTTTCACAGTTTCTGTTGTTTTATTTTATTTTAATTTTTTTAATAAGAAATATATGAAGATAAAAATTTATTTTTTATCTATTTTTTCTAAAATATTGGAAAATCGTTTGAATTTTTTATATAGTTCCTTTAAACCTTAAGTCCCTTCTCAACATCACTCAACCTTCTTGAAAAACAGATCTACCAAACTTATTTATTAATTTTACATAACAAATTTTCGCTTTTCTTTCTGAGTAAAATATGGGGCAAATACATATTACCTTTCCTGATCTTTGATATACTTTATCTCGTTTACAGAAATTAAAGTTACTTGATATTTTGCATAATTATTTGTGTCTGTTGTTCACTTCTTATCTTAAGCTCTATATGAATATTGTACAGTATGCAGGATATCAGTCATCTCCATTTTCTTTCCCATCAGGCACAGAGTTCCAATGTGAGGTAACTGTCATTTGCTAATGACTTTAATGTAGATTTATCATGCTTTCTATTACAATTTTTGATGGTATAAAATTATATTTCCCTATAAGGTTGGTAGAAGATTATATGACTACATAATTTAATGTGCCACATTAACATTGTCTAAACATAAACTAACATTAAATGTGACTAAATGTGGAATTACAACATTTTGCAGGTTGTCATGAATTAGTTTTGATTATACTTCTGATGTCGCTATACTTGAATCTGTTACAGTAGTTAAAGATCTTGGTGAAATTTTTTATCAAAAACAACTTTTAAAGCGTGGAATAAATTATTAACTGTGAAAATAAATCTATAAGATATTAGGTGAAGTAAAATGTGTATTGCGTTGTTAAGCGTATTGAAGCTGTATGTGTAGTGTAATTTGCATATGTTCGTTGTAAGTAAGAACAATTTTTGTTGATTTGGTCTGCGGATGGTTACAGTCTTCACTTGATATAGGAAAAATGTCTATGAAGATTTCTGAACTACCTTGAATATAGATAATATGGGACATCCTCTGAGAGGAATTGCTAATATATATTTCTTTCTAAATTAGATATTACTAGTTCAATTAAGAGACAGTAAATTGCAATTATTACTTTATTTTTTGATATTTTGAGAAATATATTTAGCAGTATTTAGTAGATTAGCAGTACTTTCATGAGTGAATATCATTACTGGTTCCTCATGTTTAATCTTCTTTTTACAGACTGGTTTATGCCAGTCAACTGATATATTTATAGCAAACTCCATGCCTTACCAAATGTCAAGCTTTCAAAAAATGATTTTGTATCTAGTCGTGATAATGATACAGGTGTCTTTGCTTATTCAATTTTAACTCTATCATCCAAAGTGCTAATGTATGTAGATTCATTATCTTACAGTCACACCATAACAAGTGAGCTTAATGTAAATGTGTAAGTATTAATGGATTAATCCTGCAAACTTTAACATTCTTTAACTTTGTATTAAAAATGGCTGAAATAAGAAATGAAGATTGATTACTGGAGGATACAAATTACTCATACAATCTACCTTACAAATATATTGTTCAGCTACAAGTTGATTTTAAATAATAATTTCGTATTTTGAATCTTCAATAAGTTCAAATTATTTTGTCTTGTAGTGTTATGCCTATTTTTGTCAAAACTTTAAAGAACGAGCCATTTAGTAAAGAAAATTAATTGCTAAGGCTTTGGATCACTAGATGAATGTTTCTGGTCAAGGAATTACACCGGTAAAAGTAACGATAAATAGGTTTAATAACACATGTACTTAGTTTTGTACTCGAGGGTATTTGCAATTGGTTTGGCATTCATTTCATCTTTCAGAACTTGACGAGGTCGATGCATCCCAATGTTTGTATTCGAACCCACCGCGTCTTCTTTCTTCTTTGGAACAGGCCCTATTCCCCGAGGCAAAGAAATGAGAAACGCAAGTGTTGGAAGCTGTCTTTTATTTCGCTATGGCGCTACAGGTGGCAAGCGCGAGGCAGCAGGCGCCGGGGTGCGGCGCGCGGGTGCGGAGTCGGTGGCGGGGGCGGTGGGGGTGGAGGGAGAGGGCGGGGGCGGGCGCCAGCTTCTCACGACAGGCAGAGGAACTCGGAGAGGTCGCACTCGAGCGTGGCCAGGGAGCAGCCGGCGCAGCGGTTGCATTTGCAGTGCATGCCCTCGCCGCACCGCCCCAGCAGGTCGCCCTTGCCGCCGCACCGTTGGCCGGGACCCTGCAACACCAGCAATCAGTGTGAAATTTGTTGCGACAGACAGGGAGCCAACAACTTTATATTTTATGTATATAATTTTACTTTGCGACATATTTTTTTTTACAAAATTGCAATTACTCACATATAATATTTTACATACTTTATTTGAACCAGTATTCATTACAGGAAATGTCGATCACATTATTCTAACTCACTCTGACCAAATCCCGTGATCGACATTTTCTAATTCTACATCATGGCTGTGAATTCTCCATTATTTATTATATTTTTATTTGTTAATGTTGGTTTCTAGCTCATTTATTTTAAATTTGAAGAAATGTCTTCAAACTTAAATTGGATTTCAGCAGACTGTTTTTATGTGATGCCAGTTTTATATATATATATATATATATATATATATATATATATATATATATATATTTTCGAATAGTTTTTTAAATAAAATGTTACATTTAAATTATATAGTAAAGATTTTGATTGAATATTTTTCGAAGGAGCGAAATTTCTATTTTTCAAATGTTGCCATCACGCTTTTGGTACTTTGTTTTCAATTCAACCGGTATTGTAAAGAATGGGGTAGAGATTCTGGAGCCCAGAAACCGTGCGCAATTATACTTCTTCCTCATTCGCCACTTACAGTAGACGTTCTTGACGTTAAATAAATACTAAATGAAATCTAAAAATATTCAAATTGTAGCAAATATTTTCTGTTCTTCTCTTCCGTCATCCCTTCCGCTCATAAATTCCGCTTACAGCGATTATCAACATCCCGGTGTATCAAATAATAATGTACCAAATATTTGGTCAAACCTCGTGAAACTAATGAGTTCGTGTAGGTCTTTTCCTTTATCTCTTCTTATTGTTTGTCAGGTCATATCCTTTCATTTTATTCACCTAACTAAAAAAAAATATACTTCAATAAAACAAAACGAATTGAAAAATAAGCTACAATAAATCAACTTCAATTTGTCAAGGAACGTTCAAATCTAAAAATGTCAGCATGTATAATTGAAAACCCTCGAAAAATTTCAAAACAAAAGAGAAGCCATACATTTGAAAAAATCCTTTGTTCTTCTTCCTAAGGCGCTACATCCCATTTCGGGCCTAGGCCTCACATCTGCTTACTTGTAGTACTGCCAAAGCTTTTTTTAGATTTGGTGGATGAGCCCTGAGGAATAAATGATAATCGAAGGCTGGCTATAAGTTTGGATGGGGGACCTGGGAGAGGGAGAACCACGCATGGGACAATCGGGGATTTTGTTTCTTTCCCAATGGACCTTTCGGAAAAAATACATCTTGCCTCACATTAATCCGCAACCATGTTTTTTCTTCGATGGTATTCTGGAATATCGTTTTTTATTTAATTTTTTGTACATTTTAATTTTAAATGTCTTCAGAACTAGTGTTCATTATACCGGAGGACCTTTGGGCACAAAAAAACAGATTGTATCATTATATCAGCACATGCAGAGTATTACAAAAACTAGAATGGTGGAGAACACGTGAGAAACAAAGTTGTACTTCTTTTGGAATAGGGACTAACACAAAGGGGGCAATTGTACTTGTACCTTGCGACAAACCGTGCGAGCCGCGTAATTCGCGAGTTCGCGAAAGGACATCCGCCGACTAGTTTGAAAACAATTGGTCAAGGGAGAACAGAAAGAATTATTGATTTTTTGCCAAACGCAACTCTGGTCTTCTAGGCAATGAATGTACCAGAGAATGAACTGCGGCTGAGCCCGAACCGCTTGGCAGAGTCGAGAACTAACGAGTTGAGAGTCGGAAGTTGGAAGGCCGTGAAATAAAACTCAAGGTATAACAACACCACCCTTATTACTGATGCTCAGTGCCAGATTACTGAACAGGCTGAGTAGGCTGCAGCCTGGGGCGAGCAATTTCTGAGGGCGAACGAATTTCAACGGATACTAAATTTCATAAGGCGAACTTTTGAATGATTTTTATAGAAATATTTCTTTCCATATTTGTAACGAAAGAAAGTGTTAGTAATCAAATACATATCGATTGATATAAACAGATAAAATGAATACAAAAATATCGTGTTTTTATTAAATCGGTATTGTGGTGAGAATTATTTATATGTATACGTATAATCAATTATTTATACGTACACAATATTTGCGTCGGTTACAAATATCTTACAAACATTTTATATTCAAAATATTATAAATCGCTTTAATGTTTAATAAAAGCAAATTAAAAGGGCGCTAAAACATTTGACAGCGTAGTAGGTATATTTACTGCCGCAAACAGTTGTCGAAGCACATGTTCAGCATGTCACCCGCACGTATGGCAACATTACAGGGCACACGTTACTCGCTCCATGAGCATGCATTGTTTTGGCAGTGAGGAAACAGTGAAGACGGCAACAGTCGCAAGTACCCGCGCGACGATGTTCTGCGCGTCGCCCGGCAGAGCATACTCACGATCCTGGAAGTAGCCCCAGAAAAGTGCGCGTATGGTACTTTTCTCCCATATGTCACATACAATTTTTACTAGTTTCGAATAAATAAATCAAAGTCACAATAGTTATTTATGAAACAAGTCCTTAAAAACTAATTTAGGACGTGTTACATATAATTCTTTTTTTTTTTATTTTTTTTTTTATTTCGAGTTATTCAATATAAACATTTAACACTTTCATGAGTTAAGAATCGTCATTTCTCTCGATGTTCTGTAGCAAGGGTTGTTGGTACAGGGTCTTGGTGTCGTTTTTAAATAACAATCGCAGTGCACGATCGTGGCGCCTGGCACCGGGGACCGCTCCAGCGACCCGCGATGTGTGGGCCGAGTTGAGCGATCAGGGCGCACCTCACAAAATAAAGGTATTCATCTTGCAAGGTCAGTGTGCCTTATCGGCTACTAGGTTCGCTGGTCAGGCTTTCGCCTTGCTTCAGCTCGAACATGGGCTGGCGCTGGACAGCTGCCTTAAGCCGCAGTCGTGTGCCCGCCCCATTGTCCCGGTAGTTTCGCGGCAACAACTCCGGTATCCTGTCGGGGATGTACAGATTTTTGTATGCTACGGCAGCTATTATCCCTGCACGTTTTCGTGAGCCATTTCGCTAGATGAGAGGGGAGTGGCGGGTTTGATTATTTTGTTGACAGGACAATTATATAAAATCTGTAGCTCGTTTTTTGATGTAAAATAGTTTCTATTACCCAGGAGGAAACATTTCTGGTTATCAGAAATGGTCAACAAAGCTTGTTGCTATTATTTATTCTGAATTCAACTAATGTTAGTAAAGAAGTGGGGGGTAAGTATGCCGAGGCTCAAGTAAATGCGCACGTATAATTCGTGAATTGTAACCCTAAAGTAACGTCATGAGGCGTTACTTTAGAGTATATTATCTGATCCCTTATTCTTTGAAACCCTTCTTTCAGTCCATTCAAACCCTTATGGATACACAAGGTCATAACGACAGTTGACGTTTTGTTGGGAAAATCTCATTTTCTAAATATTAAACAGCTGACAGAAGATGGAGATAAAACATGTTCCTCGAAACTTTGTTTTATGTAAATTTGACAACCTACGGAAGTGAAGATATCGCAAAACAATTTTTTATCCAATTTTATAGTTTTAAAATGCTACTTTTAAAATGTGTGTGTATGTAAAGCATACAAAATAAACAGATTTAAACGAATGTTGATTGTTCTGGAAACAAGGAACTACTCGTACATACGTATAATGTACATTTTAACCTTGCAGTCTTTTAACTAATGTTTCATGGTTAATGAGTGTAGATATTGACACTAGATGGCATTCCCGTATATATGATCATAAATATTGCCACTAGATGGCACTCTGGGATCAATCACGTTCAAAGTGCAAGGTATGCTTTATCAGAACAACTTGGCGAAAATATTTTGTGACAATTGTTAATATTGGTGTATTCAAGTACACATATCTAAAATGTAAGCAATGTTTATGAACTTTGTAAAGAAAAAATCATGTTTCTTTTTCCTCCTTTTGTAAAGAAAAACATGTTTCTTTTTCCTCTCTTTCATACATAAAACTATGGGGCAGAAGAGGGAGCTATTGATTTTGAAGTTCAAGAAAATATGCACAGGTAGTACTCTGGAGCATGAAGAAGACCTACGGAATTCTACTTATACACTTTGAACGAAAATGAACATAATAACTAGAGACGAACTCGTATTATGTATAATGATTTCAGCATGTTTAAAGATGCATGAGCTCATTTACGCTTTAAAACTTTTTTAGATTTCGAGAATCTTCAGAAGATATTATTTCAAGCTCTTGTGTCCACAAACGCATTGAATCGAGCATGCATCTATGATGTCGATACTGACACCAAAGAGGTTCGAAAAAATAGATGTGTTATGTTTTGGAAACTTCAGAAATTTTAATAAAATTAGCGCTGGTGTCATGTGATTAACTGCATTCTTCTGTTTTCGTACCAAAAATTAAGGAAAAAATTGAAGCCTTTCCGATAAAGGGTAACATATTTTTGGAAGGCTGACATAATTTTATTCAAAATTACTAAAAAGTTAATATTAAAAAAATCTGTCATTACATAGTTTAAGATTCAATTTTGAAAAGTCGAAACTACACGTTTCGACAAGAATTGGACAAAAATTTCTCTCGACTCTTGTTCTCCTTTTGCCTTTCGTAAATAAGCTTCTTGAAAACGTATTTGTATCGACAAACGAACAGATTTTATAATATAGAATTGCTGACGAAGTAACAATTTTTGAAACGGTATCGATTTGGAGTTGTTTATCTCATTATCAGGAACCAAGGTTGTTGTTGTTGTTATTATTATTATTATTATTATTATTATTATTATTATTATTATTAAAATTAAATTAACGTACCAACATGTTCAGAAAGTTGGAAGTTTGCATGTCATACTTCAATATTTTACACAATTTTTTCCAGATGATTTTTAATCAATTGTGTGATTGACGAGAAGCTAATAAGTGATCTGCAAAATTTGATATCCTGAAGCAATAATGTGATTTCACAACACAAATAATTACTTTAATGTATTTATTATGTATTTTTTATGTATGAATGGATGGATTTGGCGTTTTTGGGTCGGAAGTCCGACTTCACCGGCCAGCTATCGGTGTCCCCCTTGCCTGGGCCTATAATTTTAATAACAGTAATAATAATTGTATTTTTCTACTCCCATTGTATAATTCTGTCATATAATGGCTGCAACACGTTGCCTAATGACACTCATTACGATACATATTTCATTATGCTACATGTTCTTGACCAATCACAGAGAAGTTTACAAACCAAGTATTTACACTTAATTAATCATTGAGAATCTTTCTAGAAAATGTTTTGTTCGATTGTGCACATTAAAATTGCATTTAATATTGTATTATGCTTGTCAGTTTTAATTTCTTTTATTATTAGTCATTTTTACGTGGAATATTATTTAAAATAAATTGATCCGTAATTTCACTTTCATCCTTTTTGACTAGCGCAGTGATAGTTATTGGAGGGAACATTTGACTGACGTTAACATTTGAACGCGTGATTTTGTGTTATATGTGGCTGCCGTGTGCCTTTAAAAGCCGGTCAATTCTTTAGTCTAAATTGTCTAGTGAATCAGAAGTGGAGTTGGCACCTCCAGAAATAAGAGAGAAAGCGAAAATGGTGAGTCGGAATTATTATTGCAACTTTTGTACTCTCTCGCATGCTGTCGGGAACACCAAAGCCATCTGAGGCAAGGGTAGCAAGCTGTGCGCTAGGTGGCCTTGGGTGAATCCTGGATGTCATCTGCTATGAAACGATTGAATGTGAAAGTTTAACTTATAAAAGTTAGCATAATTATTAAAAAAAGTACCGTATGAAACTCGATGTAATGGGTATTAATGGGTATTAGTGAAAAAATGCGTTGGTTAAAGAATTGTGTAGGCTATAAAATAAAATTTGTAGCGTGAAAAATACGAATAATCAGTTCACTTAATGAGAGTACGTTGTTACGGAGATTTATATGTACAGGGGGGCTTTGGAGCAGGGGGTAGCTATTCTCCCGATCTACTTTTATTTTAAATAATTATATTTATTGCTGTAACATCATGAACTTAACTACATGCGACTACTACGTATAAACAAGGATTCAGTTCATAAAGTCGATTCTCTTCTAATGAACCGAATCAGTGAATCAAAGGAACCGTGCCACCCTAAACTCGGGAATAACCGGTATTAATATACTCGTGTGAAGTTTATGATACTCGCTCGTATCGTAATATCACACTCGTGTATTACATCGTCGTTTCATAATGTACTATTCGGTAGATCGGGAGAATAGCTACCCCCCTGCTCCAAAGCCCCTGTTCGTTAAATCTCCGTAGCAACATCCTCTCATTAAGTGAACTTATTATTCGTATTTTTCACGCTATAAATTTAATTTTATAACCTACACAATTCTTTAACCAACGCATTTTTTTCACCAAGTGGTCCGCGACGTGCTACCCCACGTCGCTACCCGACAGATCTAACGTGCTACGTTCGCGAGGGCCAGACCTGGTTCGCGCCTCCGCTGTCGCTCCGGCGCTCACGTTGTATTATATACCTCCCTCACTTTTAAGAGAATTTATTTTAAAGGGAACACTCACTTTTAAGATAATTCATACCTTCCATCTCAGTAGACACACAAACCTATTTGAATGGAAAAAAACAATTGCTTAGAAACGTATGTGACTTAATGTAGCTTTGACATGGGGGGGTAGCTATTCTCCCGATCAGCCAAAAGTAGATCGGGAGAATAGCTACCCCCCTGCTCCAAAGCCCCCCTGTACATATAAATCTCCGTAACAACGTACTCTCATTAAGTGAACTGATTATTCGTATTTTTCACGCTACAAATTTTATTTTATACTATTCTGTACTATTCTGTAAGCAGTGTTTTGGGCAAACGGCGCTTTGCGTCCGTTGCTAGGAGCGGGGAAGAAGCGAGGGGCGCGCCGCGCCGCGAGGGCTTACCTTGGCGCACACCTGGCGTCCGCAGTGGTCGGACACGACGCCGTGGCGGCAGTCGGCCGGGTCCACGTCGCAGCTGCCGCCCTCGCACGGCGGGCACGGCACTCGGCCAAGGCGCAGGGCTGGGCCACAAAGGTATCGAATATGGAAATAAATTGGAGTTTTTTTTCCAAATGCCTCGCGTTTGCAAATATCATTTACATGAGTCGTTAGGCGGAAGAGCAGGCCTAATGGCCTGAGCCTCGCCACTAATAAAGACAATTTTATTATTATTATTATTATTATTATTATTATTATTATTATTATTATTATTATGTTATAAAAACAGTTCAATTGTTTTTACGATTTTTGTGTGTCTGTCTGGTTGACCGGGGCGATCTCTGGAATTCAGCCGTTGGGTTTCGATGAATTTGCACGGAAAGATAGTGTGTTTTGTCGGGCATAACCTTCACAACTTTTTTCAAATTATTATTTTCTCTTGTATAAAGTTTTGTTTCTTTTTCTACCGTTTTATTCCGAAATGTACACGTGACCTTCAAAGAAGAGAAAATTAGGTAACAGTCTGTACCGGATTTCGCAAAGCCCATTGCCATTAGAACTCCTTTCCTACCCCTTAAAACAATATTTAAGTGTACGCTCTTTCAATTTTTCGCTAATATCTCTAAAACATTAAATAAATTAACCAAAAAGAATTATACATTTTGGAAAGCCGATAAAGTTTCCTACAAAATGCATTCATTCCAATGGTGCAATTAGGTGCAAGGTAATTGAAGATCAAAATTGTTCCTGGATGTTTGCCGGGAGTATGCAAGAATGCATCTGTTTACAGCTGCCCATGTAGGTAGCAACGTTAATCGTAAAACAAGGCAGTGTAGCAAGGGGCAGGTGACAAACAAGGCAGAGTGGCGAGAGGCAGGGTGAGCCAAAAAAGGCAGGGTGATTGTGATTAATAAATACTGGGCAAAACAAGGTACTTCGTAATAAAAAGTGTGATGTGGAGGAACCAGGACCCACCTTCTGTTTCCTTTGTGTATCACCGGTGGAAAGGTCAGTCAGTCCCATATTTGCACATGAGCTGGGCGACTAGTCGGGGTGCAGGTTGCTAAATTTTAGTGGCACGCAAGGAAGGCGAAAATCTCTTGATGAAATGATGTTGGTAAGCAATGTAATAACTAGTGGTGCTATAAGCACAGTAAACAAACTATCCCCAATAACTCAAAAAGACCCTTGACTTCTACATCATCAACTATAACGCGCGGAGGCCTTCACAGATAATATAAATATACAGTTTAATCGCGAGGGGGTATACATACCGTTTTATATAAAACAATATTTGTCATTAGCCTATTTTAAATTTTTTATTAAACGTTTAAAATAAATGTGCACGTATAATTATCTAAAACAAATTCTCTTAAAATAAATATTTTTTTCATAGGAGTTCTTCCTCTTTTTTAAGAGGTGAAAACACGACGATTTGATTTGAAAGAGAAGTATATTTTTCGGATTTTTCTTTTGTATTTGGTTACCTCAGGCACATTTCTGAACTCTGATATACTTTGGAGTACTTTTCGTCTCTTAGTAACGGGCAGAAAAATTCACTAAAGTAGATTCGTAATATGTTTTTCTCACAAATATTTTGCAGTAGCCTTTGCCAGAAATTTCATTTTTCTACGTGAAACAGTGAAATCAGCATTTAAGTTCACACTTTGAGAGAGCGATTTCAACGCTGTAAGACATCTGTCTGCAAAAAATAAAAAAAATACTTAAGGCTTATTTCTTCAAAACATATTCAAAATAATCGCAAAAGAACTTCCCGGTTTACTGACAGTTATGTTTCAACCATTTCCCAAATTTTGAAATAATTAACAACAGGACAATATTAAGAGAAATTTATGTTTAAACTTTCATTACCAAAGCGTAATGCAAACTAATTATTTAGTCTTTCAAAGTTGTTGTAAAAAATTAAATTTCCCAAACTAGAGTTCTTTGGAACCATTTTCCCACAAAAGTTATTATCATTACAACTTAGAATATGTGATTCCGACGTAGGCAACAACACAACACAGCTTGACGTGCGCACCCAAACACGTCTTGCGTCGTTTCTTGATGTTGACTGCGTCTATTTCGAACAGTGCCCCACTATCAACCTACTTCTTCCGCTCTGCCCCCTCCCTCCTGTACCTGCGCAACGACGTGGCGGCGCGTCGGCGCACAAGTCGCGCGCGATAACAAAAGAGCTATGTTCGCCGTGGCCGCGGCGCGTGCCAGCCGCGCCGCGCGTCGGGGCGGAGTTGTTTGTTTGGGTGGCTGGCGGCGCGGGCGGCGCGGGCGGCCCGCCAGCAGCAAGGCGCTTTTTCCCTATCAAATAAAGACGCAGCCCCATTGTCCACGTTGGATCGGCGCGCCATTGTCACTTCCGTGTGCTGTCGAATGGAAACATGTTTTCTCTTCATTAACCTGAATGAAAAAGTTCGAATTATTCGGCGATTAATGGGAAAAGCTGAGAAAAATCTGACACGACTTAAACTTTTTATTCCGTGCTAGGTTTTTGTAGTTGAATTCTATTTTCAATATTTTTAAGTTCTTAATAAGCAAATACATGTATTGTAATAGATTAAAATTACGTGTAAAGATGTTGCAGAGCAATCATTTCTTTGCAATTAGTTCATTTTATGAACCGTCCAATAAATATCTTCTCTGCGTTTCTAACTGAAAGTACAAGGAGTACACTTGTTCTAAACGAAGAAGCGACAAATATTGGTTTCGAAATGGGGCGTTGCAAGAAGTTGGTCTCAAAAGGGATCGATGATAATGAAATATTTTTTCCAAAAGATTCCAGGAAAAAATAACATTCTTTCCGAAAGGCCTTCAGGTTGAAAAGGCGATTTCTCTGCAGATCCGCAAATCTTTGAATTCAAATTGCAACACTGGATCCCTAAAGCTTGAGATGCAAGGCATACGAGTTCCGAACTGTCTATTGTGCAAAGAACGGTAGTTATAAAGTGCCTGAAGCTTAAGAAACTATTGTACCAAGAGGCTTACAGAGCAAGAAACAATGGTTCTTGAAGGTTACTTGGGAAGCAATGTTTGTTGCACCATTGTTCTTTCCAAATCGATGTTTCATCCTCCGTGAGTCTTTCAGAACAAATGTTTCGTGCTCGACGAGCTTTTCCCACTACATATCTTGTTCTGCATAGCATTTGGAGCCAATCATTCTTGCTAATCAGCCTTTCGGAACTGAATAGCTGATATCCTGCCCCGCAAGCGTTTCGGGGCCAGACTTCTTACTTCTTCCATTGCGTGCTTTTCGAATCCAATATTTCTTTTCTAGCATGGTCACTGTTTAATTCGTCCGCCCATTTACTTCTCTACCCGTGCGTTTCTCTGAGTTAATGACCCTTGCAGCAGGGGTTATTTGCAACATTCTTTCCTGATTCCTATGAGATTTCAAAATTTCAGGCCTTTTCAATCTGACATACGCGCGAGATAAATATTCGGTTACAAAAGGCTCGTGGGTTGCCTAACCTTCGTCCTACGCGAGTTGCGGTGAGTGAAAATTGATCAAGTGTTGCGTGGAATGGCACTTAGGGTACTGGGGAAAGTGAAAACGCGGCAGAAACCTTAACCCAAAAGGTGCGAGTGGTAAATGCTATGGGGGGGGGGAGTACTGGTAGCCCAGGTGGCGAGCATACGTCCGCACGACAAGAGGTTCAAGCGCTGTCTGGAGAAGAATTCTAGCGGCCGTCTGTTTTGAACGGTAGTTTTTGAACGCGGCCTCAGACCGCGCGTGATCTTTCTTTCCCCATCCATATTCTCTCCTCTCCCCTAACACAAAAACACACTTGCACTAACATGCACAACACAACCACACGTGTCGAGAGACCAGCCGCGAGCTTAGAGCTTGTCTCCTCTGGGGAGGTACTGCACAAGGGGAGATAACTGAAGTGGGAAACACCGCAAGCTGACTTGGTCGGCCCCACATCTCTTGTATCTTCGAGGGAAAAATAGCGCTACCTCCCGGGATATGACATGCACTACACTTATGAGACTAATGACCAAAGCAGTTGACGCACGCGAAAACACTATCAATCGAGCGACAAGAAGTGGTCGGAGGAGTTGCGTGGTGTAGCGCCCGTACTGCCCCTAAACTTCGGTTTTTATATGGCACGTGAGGGCCTTGTCTTCTCGATGGAACATGGCTCGACTATTCGTGACTTTCTCGGTCGTGTCGCTAGATGTCGCATGATCTGCAGCACTGATCGATACGGTTGCGATTATGTGACTTCTTGCGGCACAATCGAGAAAGAAGCAAAAAAAAGGGACATATCCCATTATGAAGACAAGACTCTCACGCGCCAAGTTTAAAAAACCGAAGTATAGGACTCCGGAATAGCGATGGGAGGGCCAGCGCCACGCAGGTACTGGCAGCGCCGTGATCTTGATATTGTTAGTCTTGTACTTCGCTCACTACCGGGTGTTATTCTCCTGATTAAGTTGTGAAAACATCCTGTGTTACTGGAGTTGATTTTTCGAAACCGAATAACTGAATTGCCAATGTTGCAACATTAGGACTCTCGCGATGGTCCTGCTTTGTATTTTGAGAATAAATCTTTTTTATGAAAAACTGTTCTCTTGGTTCCATTATTTGAGTAAGAAAAATTGTTCCTGAAAGCGTTACGAAGCGATATTTACACCTTGCGAAATTATGGTAACGTTTCCGCCAAATTCCGATACATTTTCTTCTTAACATCAGAATGAAAGAGATCACTTTGAATATTTTCAATTTTGTAGTTTTTTGGATCGGAATTTATATTGCATACTCTTTGAATAATTTATTTTCTTTGCATCAGAAAGTAATATCACTTTGAATTATCCAGTGGTTTCTCTTTCATTGCTCAAAAACGATTAATTGAACGCCTCTTTTTGCTTTATCGTTTTGTCTGCGATGGTTTCGGGAACCGTAACATAAAATGCGACTGATCCTGTCGTAACTGTCCTAACCGTTTTGAAATTTTTGTATCGGTTATTGTTTTCGTTCTGAATTTCTTTTAATTGAATTGCATTACAAATAATGTAAAGCGTTTTGAATAACCAAACGCAATAAATTCTTGTCTTCAGCCAGACCAAAAACATGTAAAAGATTTCGCATAGCGACGAGTTGCTTGTGGACACATCAATAGAATCTTTCCTTGACTTCTGGCAGTATTACAAAAATAACTGTTTGAAATAATGAACTGGAAACATATAATAAAAGATGATGCATGTCATTGAGTTTTAGCTATGCTGAAACTGCACGTGTGTATTTACTAGAAAGTTCAGAGATATCTTTGTTTTTCAAACCTTTGAATGACCTCGTAGCCTATGTTCTCAGAACGTCATTAAATAGTTCATTCGAGGAATTATGTCAGTGAATCCTATGTTAATGACACGATTCTCATTGTCGATTGTAAACAAGTTTTCTTCTCTCGTCAGAGTGAAGGGGTACCGCAAAGGTTAAACGCGTATTTGTCTCATCTCGGGGAAATTTGCATTTGATTACACGTTATCTTGAGTAATAGTTATGTTTTAGTGCTTGAAAATGAATGTTTCTCGAACTCCATTTCGAAGAAGTTAGGAAGATGTTTTAAATGTTTCCTTTTCGCCGAATGCGTGTTGGCATGATTCTTCCTAGTTGCTTGGCTTTTCAACGAATTTTGTTGACGAGATGTCGTTCGATTTGCCGTGAATTTTGAAGTATTGTAAATGGCAAACATTGGAAAACTAAATAAATTAGTATGACGGCAAAACCATCTCAAGGATTGTTGTGAAATCCTTATGTTTATCTTCAGAAACAATGATTAACACAGCACTATCATACATGAAACACTGAAATGAAAGAAAAAAATTTCACTGATTGGAACTTCTAACCTTAAATTCCTTCATGTGTTAAGTGCATTTGAGAAGACAAAAAGACATTATATAATAAATTCCATTGTTACAGGGTGATGTTTCCTAGTAGATGTGAATGAAATTAATAATTTATAAGAATATGTTAATGCCATTCACTCATCAACCTACGAAACATTGTCACCTCTACTTTGAGAAGAATGAATATGAGAGAATGTGGATGGAGGAATGAGAGCAAGTAGAAAAAAACGAATCTGCTTTGATTACCACAAATCTCTCGTGATGTGACTGGGATCTGGTCCTGACACTCAACTGTGGAATACTAGCACATTGGCCGCTGAAGAACGGATGTCCCTTTCGTAAACGAACAGTGTATAAAAGGTACGAAATACATACTGGAGTTGTATAATACATTGTAGATAGCTCGCTGGAACGTGTGTCCCAGCACAGTCCTACAATTCGGCTTGCAGGGTTTCTCCGCACCCCCAGCAGTTTGCTTCAACATTCAAGCACCACCCCAGCTGAGACAAGCTCTAAGCTCTCGACTGTTGTAGTCAGGTGCGCGTAAGTGTGTATCTATGAGAGAGAAGAGGATAGAACAAGGAAGAGGAAAGAAAGATCGCGTGTGTCGTTGATTGATTGATTATTTCATGTTTCTGGGAGCGTCAATTGCTATTTACCATTAATCTTGTAAGTGTAGTGCATGCTTTTTATTGCGGGGGTGGTGGTGATCATCCCCCGCTGAATGGTGAAATCCGACGTCAACCTGTGGGCTTGTAGGGCTTTCCGCAACCAGATATCTCCCATCAGCCCCAGCCGGGACTCTACGCTCTGGTCTCCCAACGTATGTAAGAGTATAAAGCTTGTAAGTATGTGAGAGTAAGTAAGAGTGTGAGGAAAGGACGAAGAAAAGAAAGATCGAGCGCGGTCCATGGCCCATTTGTTATACGTGGGTTTTCGTAACCTGGCGCGCGAGGGGCTTGCCTTCACGATGGAAAATGGCACGGCTTTTCGCGTCTTTCTCAGTCGTGTCTGTAGAGGTCGCGTGATCTTCAACACTGCTTAATACGGACGCAATCATACATCTGGAGGCACGATCGAGAAAGACCCAAAAAGCCGTGCCACATTTCTTCGTGAAGACAGTCTCCTCACGCCCCACGTTACGAAAACCCAAGTATAGTGTGCTGCTCCGGCAGCGCCTAGTATTCATTGAAGATGTCACGGGAGCCTTCCGATCAGAGAAGCCGGCCGCTAGAATTCTTCCCCACAGATGGTGGAACCACCCATTTAAGCGCCTAGCAGTGTGCGCGGCTTGTGGTGGGGTCAGTGGCGAATTCTCCGATACACCGCCTATACCGCCGGTATGTCTAGTAATTCGAAGTATATAAGAAATATTTCATAAGTTTGGTAATCCGCTAAAACGTTATTGAGATTTTGAAAGCTTTAAAACAGAGGCGAAAGAATAACTCAGGTTTGCTACGTAGAGCCAGTCTGTCCGTAAGCGCCATGAAGTGCGTTAGAGTGTGTAAATGATCCAGAAGTTAGTGGTTTGTGTAATTGTCTTATAAAACAATTATTAAGAAGAGAATTTCATAATATTGGGATTTCAGAAAAGCTCAAAATAAAAGATAACGTAGAGGTTGCTTGATGTTTATGTATGTGTATAATGCAACCTCTACGTTGTCATCGTGGATAATTTCGAGAACGACGATAGGCAAAAAGATGAACTTTTGCCATCAAAAGAAGCAAGTCGTGCAGTGACTTTTGTAGTACAAGATGATCACCAACAGAGATTTGTTGCAAAAATGCTAGGTTTTCTTCAAGGAAAATAGTAACTTTAAAAACCCTTCAAAGAAAATTAAACAGTGTTCAATTTCCTCCCTCCCTTCTTATTCAAACCACACCACCCACCTCTTTAGATGAACACAAGTACAGAAACATTAGGTTCATACAAAAATATTAA
Organism: Teleogryllus oceanicus; assembly: GCA_964035755.1. Lineage (NCBI taxonomy): Eukaryota > Metazoa > Arthropoda > Insecta > Orthoptera > Gryllidae > Teleogryllus > Teleogryllus oceanicus. The sequence goes on along the minus strand of CAXIVR010000006.1, from coordinate 32,899,576 downwards.
GGAACCGGAGAGAAACTATAGAAGACCTGCTGACTTCAGGTGCAAGAGTTAACAATGTAACAAGCGGAAATTTTTTTGCAGTCACAAAATACACGTGGCATGCTAGCGGCAGCCGGAAGCCTGTGTGAGAGTCAGAATCACCTGGGCGTCACCCCTATCCCCCTTTCCCTGTCTTTTATACATACAGTGAAGTGTGATATACTTCATTGATTGATTTTTCGTGTTTCCGGGCGCGTCAACTGCTTTGGTCATTAGTCCCGTTAGTGTAGTGCATGTTTTTTTCGCGGGAGATGGTGATCTTCCCCCGCTGGATGGCGAGACCGGCGCCGACCTACCGTCGGCTAGTGGGGTTTCCCCCTAACCAGGACTCCCCACCAGCGGGGCACCGCCCCAGCCGGGACAAGCTCAAGCTCCACCGGTCTCCCGAAATATGTGGAGTGTAGTGCATGTTAGTGTAAGTGTGTGTGTAAAGGGAGAGGGAGGACAAGGAAGAGGAAGGAAAGATCGCGCGCGGTCCGTGGCCCGTTTGGTAGGGTACTGCTCCGGCATTCGCCTGGTGTAGATCGGAGAAACCACGAAAAACTACCGATCAGAGCAGCCGGCCGCTAGAATTCTCCTCCAGACAGCGACTGAATTCGACCTAGCTGAAAAGCTAGTGTCGAAAATCCTGCCGCCGTGGGGAGTGGGAACCTAGGACCTCCCGGTCAGAGGCGCTGCCGTGGCATCAGTTGATGCACTGAGCTACCGCCACCGCTCCCGGTACGCTACACTTGCAATAAGGTGGGGCTCACCTGGTGGGTCCTGCGGCCAGCAGCAGCGCCAGCGCCACGACGGCAGCCAGCAGCAGCAGCGGCGACGACAGCGGGGCGGCAGCGGGCGCGCGCATGGCTGGGGCTCTGCAACACGGCGCGCGGCCACGCCCCTTCATTGCTTGGCCGACATTTACCATGTTCTTTTTTAGGCGGCCACTAGTAATAGCTGATCTTTCAAGGCATGCATAGTATGCTAAAAAGTTCACCTTTTAGCACAAGTGCAAAAATTCAGACGATGTTCAACTGTTCAGGTAAATGTGTTAATGCAACAAAGAAAATAAAATCATTTCGTCTGACCGCAATAAGCTACTACTGAACTAAGTATCATTAAGGGATTTGTGTACTTGAATTAAAATAAATGAAGTCAGTGAGGCTGTCTAAAACGTAGTATGATACATGGTAAAAGTGATATTAAAGGATGGCTTCTCAGCATGTCGGTCTCGTGTCGAACATTTCCTCCTCGCCATATAAAACGAAACTTTTATTCCTCGTATCATAAATAACAATTTTGCTATACTGTCTGTTACATCGGCTTAACGCGACGCGACCAAACAGAGGAACGAAAAGCCACTCGTAACTCAGGGCGTTCGTTAAGGATTTCACAGTTTTCCGTCCGGGAAGAACAACCGAAGCAAACGAATTGTAACTGAATATGGCGGATGAGTACTCCTACTCCAAAGACACGTATTACTTTTTTAATGATTTTTCTCTTGTAAGAAGGTGGTACTACGAAAAGTGTTGAACGACACATGGTATATTACTAACAGACTTATAAACGTCGGCTAACGCCTTGATTTACAAACTTCAACCGCGTCTGTCATTTGGTGTATTTCGGCCCAACGACATTCAGAGCTATTAAAGATAAACGACATTCTATTTAAAAGAAATTTGCGATTTATTTACATATTAATAATCTTGGTAAAGACATTGTTCCTTACTACTCAAATTCTAATGCCAACATTACCTCGCCATTAGATTAATAATCACAACAATCTAAAATTATATGAATTAGAGATGCAATTTGTCATCAAAACTTTTCATGTTGACTGAAAAAGTACTTGTGTACATGTTTTGGTAATACGATTATAATTGGCAAAGTTCACATGTTAGTAATTTATTATATACTAAAATATATAATCTTTATCGCTGAGGGTAATAATTAATTTTGTTCTAAGGTTTAGTAAAATACAAAATAAAAATATGTTAGAAGCGTATGTTTGGCCATTAAGAAGCGCCTTTAACTTTGTGAATAAAATATAACACATTGTTATTACTATAATTATTCTAGAGTAAGACCAATCTGTGCTTCGGTGCCAGGGTTCGTGTTACAATTTTAGGCGTGGGTGAAAGTTAGTGTCTTATCCTTCGTCTGTTTCGTCACGGAGAATCTTATGTTGTAAAGGATCCCTGTTCTGGGGAATTTATTTGAGCCTAGATGCACGGTTCCAAAATCATAGTTAATGAATGTAAAGACAAACTGACTAAGACATTATTATTGTCATAATAATAATAATAATAATAATAATAATAATAATAATAATAATTATTATTATTATTATTATTATTACCCCTCTAAATATAATCAACTAAGGAAATATGAAGGGTTTTATTCGATTTATAAAACACCTTCGTCACCAAACCTATAAATGTTCTACTGCTGGGCAGAGTACCACTAGGGTGCATTAAACAGATTTAAGACGGTACATTTTGAATTTCGCAGATCATGAAACAAGGAGAGCAGCATTCGCATTGCAACCCGCAACACACGACCAGTTGCATGACACGCTGTATAAGACGGAAACGATGCTTTCCAGGTCCTTAAAGTCTACATTTCGTGTGCTGGAACGTGCTGTGTTTCTTGTGCTTATTCTTTATGCCGCGACATGCGAAATAAGACCTTATCGAATGTCATAATACATTTTGGAGGGTACCCTCCCTCCTCAGAGGATAATTTGTCAGAAATTTTGGAAGTTGGGTTTCAGTATGAAGCAATCGTCACTTAAAAATGATTTAGAGATAATTGTATAACATTCAAATTTCAGTTGTCAGTTGTACAATTATCACTATAGCTTTTCAGGATAGCTTTCTTGTTAGGTGTAAACTGGCGATCTTCAATAAAATCTTTGAACAAGTCCGCGTCCAAATATTCTGAGAATAAAGTTCAGAGATAATATTCTGTAGATAACGATGTGCTGCAAACAACACTAGTGCCAAAACTGCACACGATATTTTGCTCAAAACTTATATTCTCCCATCAAGCTGCCTCAACTTGAAGTCCTTAACTTAAACTTAAAAGGGATTTTTTGATTTTGGGGGATTTTTAAATAAAGCTGGTAATACAATTTCAAAATTTTCTAAATAAAAGGTTCAATTTTTTTGAAAGACTGGTATGTAACCCACCTGTCATCATTACTTGAAGGGGTAAAGTCATAGATCTGTAAGTTTAAGACAAATAATGGCGACGGCGAGGAAGACGCCCTTCACGTTGACTCTGTTGAAGAAATCTGCTCTCTGTTTCATCCATTCGTCTGCGAATTATTTCAAAATAACTTGTTCCAGAACATTAAATATTTCATGTATTCATATCCTTACTAATTGAATTTCAGAGATCGATTATATCGTTAATAAAGCCACAAATCTGGAGCACAATGAAATAATATTTTCCGTTCTTGCCCAGAAGCACAAGTTATCTAAGTCAATGACCTCTGAGAATTCGACAGATGTATGAAGAACAATAACACCACATTTGGAGGAAAACAAATGCAGATATTTGCAGGAAAGGCTTGACAATATTTGAACCAAAATTTTTCAAAAACCACTAATATTTTTTAAAAGTTGAATTTATTACGGCTGAAAGCTTCAATATTGAAAAAGTAATTGTATTGAGAACAAAATTAAAAAGAAGCGGGGACAATTTGAAAAATTAATTTAATGAAAAGAAAATAATTTTCTAAGCAATTTTCGATAATTCGTAATTTTTAATGAAAATCGGACTTTTAGTTATCAACACGGGGCCCTGTATTTCAGCAAAAATATCTTTGGAGCAATATTGGAGAAAATGTTAAAAAGTCCTACAGTTTTCAAATGAAGTCCCTCTTAAAAATGAAAAGATCCATTCCAGTCCGAAGACCTAACGTTCACTCTGATTGTTAGGAGATTATATCTCCATTTCGAAAAACATTATCTATACGACCTAAATGCTGTGTTGCAGAAATAAAAGTGATTATTTAGAAGTCTTCTTACCTTCATTAAGAATTTAACATATGACAGATTCATGAGGTGAAAAAAGTCTTAAATTTACTTTCACTCCGCGTCATTAATGGATTGATTGATTGAGTTTTTCGTGTTTCCGGGCACGTCAACTACTCTGGTCATTAGTCCCGTTAGTGTAGTGCATTTTTTCTCGGGAGATAGCGGTGATCTTCCCCGCTGGATGGCGAGATCCGGCGCCGCCCTACCGTCGGCTAGTGGGGTTTTCCCCTAACCAGGACTCTCCCACCAGCGGGGTACCGCCCCAGCCGGGACAAGCTCTAAGCTCCCGACCGATTTCTCGGAATATGTGGTAGTGGAGTGCATGTTAGTGTAAGTGTGTGTGTAAGGGGAGAGGATAGGACAAGGAGGATGCAGGACAGATCGCGCGCGGTCCGTGGCCCGTTTGTTAGGGTACTGCTCAGGCATTCGTCTGGTGTTGATCGGAGAAACAACGGAAAACTACCGATCAGAGCAGCCGGCCGCTAGAATTCTCCTCCAGACAGCGACTGAATTCGACCTAGCTGAAAAGCTAGTGTCGAAAATCCTGCCGCCGTCAGAACTCGAACCTAGGACCTCCCGGTGAGAGGTGGTGCAGTGACATCAGTGACATCACTGAGCTACCGCTCCCGGTTCATTAACGGAAGTAAAAGTAATTTTATAGGACAGTATGTCAAGAGAAATTTGAGAAGCTAAATATATTCACGGGAAATTTTTTTAAGTGCGAATTTTTTAGAAGTATTCATACCTTTATTAATAATTTAACATTGGACAGTTACATGATGTCAAAAAAAGTCTTCAACTCACTTTCACTTCGCGGCATGAATGGATAAAAAAACAAGATTACGGGATAGTACGTCAAAAGAAATTTGAAAAGGAACAAATTCTTTTCGCAGCAAGATTTTTTTAAATATCTCGAGTGGAGTGGACTAACGCGATTGAGTGACCTCTGTGTTTCGGAAGTCTCTCTCCCTCTCTGAGAGGGGGCGTGGTGGGTGGGAACAGCTGCGAGCGCGCCCAGTTTATGAATGTGCCGCGAAGCACGCAGCGCAAGGTCGGAGGTCGTGGGGTCGTGCTCCCCGCTCCCATGGCAACGCGCCTCCCAGTCAACGCACAAGGTGTCTCGCGCTTAGCTGAGAATGCACTTTGGTTTGGAGTGGATGCGGCAACAACAGGATTTCGAGTTTGAGTACACCTGCCACCAGAGTAGGAGAAATGTGAAGGAGTGATTGCTCTAAAATATTGCGGGTGATTTGAGTTGTACGGTATTTGCAGCGCTTCTGATTCCTGACACATTGTTCATAAATGAGGTTAAGGGGATTCGTCGATTAGATCACATCAAAGTATTAGGTTCCAGTTGCTTCTTCCTATGGAATACGTTGTCGTGAGGGTATTATTTTTCTTATCTTTCTTAATTCCAAAATGGTTAATACATATGTGTAGTCGTTAATTATTAGTATGTGTTTATACGCACGCAAAGCATCGCCCAACAATCAGCGAAATTGTTGAGGCATTTCACTCGCACCTTTTAAGTCTTCCGTGTGAATGGCAGCCTGCAGCTTCGAAGTGGTCGATGTTAAGCCTACTCGAGCATCCATCTGCTGCAGTCGAGGGCACAGGGCAGATTTCCCCTCGAGCCACACACCGGCGGCCGGCTCTACACTCACCGGCGGAGCGGAGCGGCTGTGCTGGCGGAGGTCGGCAGGGCTGGGCTGCGGCGGGCGTCGTCTTCTACGGCCGGATCATGACTGACGGAGGCCTCGTCGCCGCCACGCGCCCTGCGCCCGCCCCCACCCCCACCCCCGCCGACCTTACGCCCCCAACCGGCCAGGCGCTCCGCCTCCGCACGCTGCATTGCCCGGTTTTCCTCCTCGCGCCCTGCCGCTGCATGAGCCCGGCTATCACCATTCCTCTTCATGAACACGTTTCGTCCTGGCGATTTACTTTTTTACGTACTCGATAAAGTGATTTGGTAGATTACTCCCTTTATTTTCTACGGAAAATTCCGCTTGGTCAGTGTAATCAAGTCTAAAATGTTTTTAATAGAATATCAGGGGTCACTTTACGATTTCCTTGTTGTGAAAACAGATCGCTCTTTATGCTGCATTAATGTTGTTTATTTATATTATTTTCTTGGTTAACATCTGCATTTTGTTTATTCCACCATTCACCTCTGACATCTCTTGTATTTCATTAATTATAGGCAGTAAGAATTCCTCACTGGACACTACGTTCGTCTTTTTTTTAATGGCACAACTTATAGAACTACAAATAGAAAATGAATGTTTTAAATTGTGAATCGTTTTTTAAAGAATTTTGGAACGAATTCGTTCAGAACTGGTAAGTCACTGCGTATTTGTTCTCTACAAAAATGCGCTTGCTATCACTGCTCCTTCTCGGGTCGAGGAAGCTACTGGAGAATACTGAAAGTAAAAAGTAATCCATACAGCAACACAAAAAACTAACGTGAAGGCTGTTTTTATAGATACGAGCATTATCTAAGATTATTCATAATTTCTTGGGAAAAAATAGTCGTGCTATTGAGCAAGTCCTGTTCGAAGGAGATCCATCTTGTTATTTCGGTCGAGTTCTTTTGAGAGGTCGATTTATTTTCGAGTGTTTGTCCCCGGGGGCCTCGGAGACCTCTGGCCTACTGTGCTGCTCTCTTCTCTTCTCCCTGGCGCTCGAGGTTACCAGCCCACGCTCACGTGACGTCGCGCCGGGGATCTGGCATTTCAAAAAATATTTTCGTATTTAAATCGAATTAACGCAACAAGAGGTACGAAAAACCATTCGTAACGGCCGACTAAGAATTTTATAGTATTCCGACCGTAAGAACAATAAAAGTAAATGAGTTGTAGCTAAAGCTGATGAATACTCCTCCAAGATCCTCCTGTATTTCTTATTTATATTACAATAACGTGGTGATATTACAAAAAATTCTGAATGACATAGGGCCAATGTTTCAAATAATGGACTTGGTTTGTTATAAACCTCGTCCGTTATTTGTCCCACATCTGCCAAAAGATGTTAATAAATATTTTATTCGCTGTTCCATCTTAAGGCTTTGCATGTGTAGGTTTCAGAGTTGCACAAATAAGTACATCATTTATTGAAAATACATTTGATTGATTAGTGTTTCCAGGCGTGTCACCTGCTAAGATCATTAGTCCAGTAAGTGTAGTGCATTGTTTTTAATGCGGGATGTGGCGGTGATCTTACCCTGCTGGATGGCGAGATCCAAGATCGATCTACACGTTGGCTTGCGTGGTTTCCCCTATCCAGGTACCTCCCACCAGCGATGTACCGCGCCAGCAGGGACCATCTCTAAGGTCCCGACATATGTGTTAGTGTAGGGCATGAAAAGTAATTGTGTGTAAATAAGGGGCGAGGATAGGACAAGGAAGGGAATGGAAAGATCCCGTGTGGTCCGTGGCCTTTTTGATGTGGTTTTGCTTCGGCATTTGTCTGGTGTTGATCGGAGAAACCCATGGATCGGAAAACTACCAGTCATTGAAGCTGGCCGCCAGAATGCTCCTCCAGGCAGCTGCTAAACTCGAACGCATCTTTGTAGCTAGTGTCGAAAAGCCTTTCATGACCGGTTCTCTAACGCTAGGACCTTTTAGTCAGAGACGCTGCACTGACATGAATTTATACCCTGAGTCAGCTAAGCGTATTTTTCTAAATTTGAGATTAACTCTCAATGAGCACCTGCAATGTTTTATCTCGTTTAATTTACACACCTCTCTCTTCGCTCAGGTAGAGTGAGGTTGCAAGAGAGAAGTATTCCGAGCAAGGGCTGCCCGGAATAAGGATGTAACCAACAAAATTGGCGAAAATGGGATGTAAGTCTAATAGGGAATAAAATCAGTTCTTACTCATTTTTCCAATAGCGCAAAAAATCGCTAGTTATTAATTATTTAATGTCGCATTCTGTGGAAATAACATTAATCAAGGTGTCCGACTTTGCAGGTAAAGGATTGTCGCTTGGCGTACTACGTTACATTAATAAAGGATGCAGGCGTAAAATAAATAAAAATAACTGGCAGGATGTGAAAATAAAATAGCACAAAAATCATGGCGAAAGAAATATCACTTGAAGAAGCATCACCAAATGTACAGAGCAGCCTTCTACCGAGATACGTAAAATAATGGTGTAAAATCTCTAAACAAAATGTGTAGAGTATTAAAGAGAGGAAATATCACTTTAGTTCTATTTTGACATTTAATTTACAGGGCATTTATTGTGTTTGCAAATGTAATTATGAAGGTTTATTAGACACCGTCAGTATCTCTTATAATGTTTACCTTCATATAGTACATGAGGAATTATATTGAAAGAATTATAAAATACTGAAGTCTAGGGAGGAAAAGTGTTGGAATCTCAACATACCATCTCAAATTTTGGTTCTTAAGTCCGTACTAAATTATTTTGGGCTTAACTCGCACAATGTAAGTTTAAGATATAATTTTATGTATCCAAAGATTGGTAAAGTTGGTGCTAATGATGAGATGATACATGTCATTTTGTACCCCAAAATAGGGATGTTTATAAAGATGAATGGCCGGGAGAAAGCAGGTGTCACGTGTAATTCTGTCAGATTAGAAGCTGTTGAGCTGAAACTTGACAAATACGGCAGCAGTAAAATCTTGTTTAGATCACAGTTTAGATCATTAAATGATTTCATGCCCTTTTTATTGATATGTGTTGTTATTGATTAATAATATTAATTAAAGGAAATGTTTCATTATGTCGTGCATTCCCACTAGCATTTGTTTTCATGTGGGGTAAAAGGGACGCTGTATGGGACGCAAGAAATATCCGTTCATTCGACGACCGTTAAAGTGCGAATGTTGGTTTATGATAGTTTTTTTTCCATAGTAACAATTACATAATTTATAATAATGCAGACACACGCACACATAATAATAAAATATTTGTATAGCTACTGAATAAAGTTGTATTCTAACATACAGCCATGAATTCACTCGTGATTTTTATGAAATATATCTACAAACATTTATTCTTTCCACTGTGACATTGTAGTTTTGCTGGTACATCATTTTTCCGAACAGGCTTTTAGTTTTATTTTATGCGATCGTGAGGATAAGGCTTGTTAATTCTTGGGAAAGCGTGATGATGTCTTCCTAGTGCAGTGATCATTTCAGGGAGAGATTGAGATTTAATTGTTTTATGAATGAAGTCAGGGAATGAATGCCAAGATTGCGGGGAAATTGGTTATTGGGGATTTTACACAGAAGTTTATTTAGAAATATCTGAAGGCGATTGTGATTGGCATACTATTATCCTCCACTGTAATTGATGTCACCTCAAAGTGGTTTACAGCATCCCATACTAAATTTAATCGCCTGCCACGTGTACAAATGTATTTATACAAGTGACATTTGCCTCGGTTTTTAGGTAACCCCATATGCACATGTTCGGCAGGTACATGAAATCTCCTTGACTGCGTCAGACCTGTCGAGCACCTGTGATTAAGGAGTAGCCAAAACGTCAGAGGCAAATTGCACACGTATAAATGCATATATTTCCGTTATTTACAATTTCAAAAGTGAACATTTTTCGACACCTATACATGACCTAGAAGTTTGTAATATCTATTTTGAGATACCTGTATAGCAGAATTGATATGATACTTCCAAGCTAGCCAGCGATGGAAGGACACTCCAAGATAAACCACCGGTTGCCAGGGAGAGTTTGTAGGGGATCAAAAAGGAGAGAGAGGAGAGGGACGCCGAGGGGGAAAAGAGGAGAAAGAAGAAGATACGTTTTAAGATTATGAATTCAACGCAGCTCTATGCAATTATTCCAAAACAATTAATGAAATATGAACGGAATTAGAATTTGCATTTATGAACTATTGTGTCTTGATCTACTAGATATCGTGTTAGTAATTAAAGAGTTCATGAAATATCACATCAAACTACACTTTCCTCAAATGGGTAATTGAATGTGTTGAACTTAAGGATTTATTTTTATTTAGTTTTTTTTTTTATAAACAATAGTTTTATATTTCACGGATTACCACCTTCAAATACTAATGAAGAAAACAAAAGGCTATGCCTGCTTCTTCATGCCCTTATGTGACAAATACATGCGACAAAAACAACTTATCTAACTAACTGTGAGTAATCAGGAAGGGTAAAGTGCAGGGTAACTAAGATTAGAAAGAAAAAATAGTCCTAGACATCACATTTTAGATATCATCATACTTAACGATGCAATTTTAAAAAATCTTTCAAAAAATTATTGTGGATTGGTAATTCATTTATAATTATGGACTATTCCATTTAGATGCTATTTAGGCACACTATCCTCTTATATTCTTTCCACCTTTGACAACACAAACGCCAATCGCTCTGAAAGCATTTGAGTGTTCACACTATCTAGAAGTTTAGTGTGTGAGATCCCAAGAACGTTCGTTAACAACGCTAGATATTCAATAATATGGTAGAAAATTCATTTTGCCGAACAAATTATGATTTATATTCAAGTACAGATCCACCTAGCTAAGGTAACAAAAAATAAAGTAGTGGTGATACCACAGCATATACTTTCTCGCATTATTTGTAATGGCAAAGTGTTTCCAACAACCCCCCCTCCGAAAGAAAATTGTTCTCACGCTGGAATTTCAATTCGTGTTCTTAGATTTACTACGACACTCACTTTATCCCTACACTGTCAGTCTTACAGGTAAACACAATCTTGCTGATGCTTTAAAAACAAAGATGAACATTTGCATTTTTTAATTTTCAAAATTTTAGAGATTTTCATTAACATTATTTCAAGATCTAATTTTAGAGAACAGATTATCTAATGGCTTAGAATAATGGACGAAAATCAATAGAATGAAGATAAATCCGGATTAATGCAAAATAGTTTTACGCGTAGTAGAAATAAAGGGACAGCTAAATATTTGCTTGCGGGCGAGATAATTCCACAGTAAATAACTAGTTGTGAATATCTGGGGATGATAATTAATGAACAACTTGAATAGGGGGAGCACGTCAACTTTACTGTTGGGAAGGCGTAGAAATCTTTACACTTTGTAATGCGAGTGTTAAGGAAGGAAAGTAGTAAATCAAGAGAACTAGCACATACAACCATTGTGCGTCCAATATTAGAGTACGGAGCAAAGTGTTGGGATCCGTATAGAAAGGGCCAAATAAACTTCATCGAAAGAGTTCATAAAGTAGCAGCAAAATTTGTTAAAAGGGGAAATTCGTTCGGAAATATTTCCAACAAAGTATCGTCATTGGAATTATTGGCGAGCTGTAGGGAAAAAAGCAAGATTGTGTGTATTTTCCAAAGCGTTAGAGAAAACTCGGGTATGGAGAGAAATTCACGAAAGAATGCATGAACCCGTCTACTTAGCACGTCACGACCATATTAGAAAAATACGTCCAAGGAAACAGAACTGATGTTGGAAAATACTCTTTTTGTAAACAGGACTATTGAGTCATGGCTTTCCTGCAGCGCTAATGAAGACTTATCCCACAAACATCAAGACTTTTAGTTTAAGATTAAATTCTAGTAATACTTTAAAAAAACTGTTTCAATATTGTAATTGTGGGATTGCGCCGAACAAATTTCAGACTTATTCAATTTTTAATAATTCAGTGCATTCAACGAAAATAAAACCTGCACCATTTTTATAAGCATACTCAACAAAAAATTTAAAGAAAATATTTTAAAACGTTTTTGAAAAAATATTTTTTGTTATTGTTTCATGCGAAACTACACTGATTTTAAAAAGATATGTAACCTAATTTAAAATATATTTTTAAGAACATATTTTTTAAATTTTTTAATTTAATCATTTGCTCTATTTATTTATATTATTTTTTATTTATTTATTTTACGTCAAAAGCAGTTAAAACTGCGTATGACGTGATATGGGTCTGTTGAAAGGGTTTAATAAAAACAATTGAGGCAATTTTTTAGAAAATTTTGAAAATTTTAAGGCTTTCTGTAAAGTACTGTTAAAATCAAAATCTCCTTCTGAAGTTTCTAGGTCCTCATGTTTGACCAATCCATCGGGAAACATCAATTTTGGAGAAAATCGTCTAAATGAGTTTGGTGCCAGGACTGACCACACACGGACAGACCAAAGACCCAGATGTTTTGCCGACTTGTGCGTCTTCAAGGGCCTACTAAATTGGACTTTGACTACACATTGTGTTAGAGGAAATAATTTAATGTATACAGGAACAAGATTTATCCATTTATTCGATACCAAAGACTCACAATACAAGTATTTTCTGTCGAAATTTTGACGATTTATTCTCCAGCATTATTATATTTTCTCTTTACTGCTAAGTACGTAGTAAGCGAGAAAGTAAATATATTACACTTAGGATAACACATATTACCCAAATTTATTCAACATACTAATATTCTATGTAATTGCCGTTTATAAATTCAACCTCTTGCCGTTACGTACTTTCTATTCGATATTCTGTTTTAGGTTTTGCACGGTGTTTATAAGAATTTAATTTATATATACTACTTTATATATTAATACTGACATCGCGAATCGGTCGGAAATTCATATCTGATTCTAAAGATTTATTTTTTCACAAATAGAATTAAATACAGTTGTCATGAAATTGTTACCAAATTAGCATGACAAAAGTAAGTTGAAGTGGAGAGACAGTTCACAACCGATGTTTTAAAACAATCATGAAACTTCCTTACTGTCTCGATCGTGATACATGTACTCTCTGAATGAAGATTTTATTGGGTTGTATTCATGTTCAGAATCAGCGATGACTTCACTGGAGTCGACAACGGCCAGCGCCTCGACCGGCTCTTTGAACATCAAGAGCAGCATCGATCCATTAAATGTGCTTGTGATATTCGCTGAGATGACCCGCTTACGGAAAATTTGTGAGAGGTTCAGAAATTGTGCTTTTATTTCGAGACTGTAGCCGTACGGCTGGTCTCCTCGGTAATTTTCCGTGGTTTCTCCGATTAACACCAGGCGTTTGCCCGAAGAGTACCCTAACCAACAGGCCACAAACCGCACGCGATCTTTCCTTCCTCATGTTTGTCCCTTCTTTTCCGTTATGAGGTTACGAGGCACCCTTACTTACACTACGCTGCTACACATTTCCGTTGGGAACCTAGGACTCGTTTAGGCTAGGGCAGAGTCCCGCTGGGGAAGATATTTGAAGTGGGAATTCCCGCAAACCGTCATGTATACCATCAGGCGAATGCCGGAACAGTACCCTAACAAATGGGCAAAGGACCGCGCCCGATCTTACCTACCTCTTCCTTATTCTATCCTCTCCCGTTACACACACACTTACACTAACATGCACTACACGATCACACATGTCGGAAGCTTAGAGCTTGTTCCGCCTGGGGCAGTGCCCCGCTGATGGGAGATACCTGGTTCAAGGAAACCCCGTTAGCCGACGATAGGTCGGCGCCGGATCTCGCCATTTAGTGGGGGAAGATCCCCCCCGAGGAAGAGCATACACTACACTTACGGGAATAATGACCTCAGTAATCGACGCACCCGGAATCAACCGTCATGTATACCGGCACCGGATCTGACGTTCCAGAAAGGGAAGGACATTCTCACCTTCCGGGATAAAACATGAATTACTTTTATGGTTCTAATGACCCTAGTCGTTGTCACGCCCAGATACACTCAATATTTAATGAATCGAGTCTCTGTTCACTTGTACTAGGGAGGTGTGAAAAGAATGCGAGAAATAGGAGAGATGTATGACGGATCAAAAAAAAAGGTGGCACACGTGGTAGTCAGCTCTTTGGTTAGGAACAGGCAGTGTCGATGAGACAACTGGAGTGGAAACACATTTTTTTAAAATGTGTTTAACTGCAACTAGATATTGTAATTGCATCTGACACGCGTTTTCGTAGGTTTATTATAACTGTTTTTGCTTCCTTCTCATTTTATACAGCCCTGAGGATGGAAATATATTTTCCGAAATTTTGGCCAACAACCATGTTTTAATTTTTGCTAGTCCTACTGACCAAGCCCCATTAACCTCACTTCAATACATTTTAATTTGATTTTAACTTATATACTATCAACTGATGAACATCTGGCACTGTAATAAGGGAATCTGCAATTGTATGGAGTTAATAAAATCGCACTTATAGTGCTAAACAAAAAACATAAAATCTGATGCAAGTCATTTCCTCTTAGGGAGTAGATATTAAATTTATTTTCCAAGACACTGTTAATGATCTCTCATTTATTGAAATTCACTCAATATGAGCATCTGGTTAAAATGAGAGATTCGTGGGGGATCGTCATCGGCAATGTTAACAGTTCCGGGTGGGGTTGAGTTGAAACAATTACATTTTTAAGCGTAGGCCGGAGTTGAAACCTTACGGTTCTTCTGTAGCGTAGTCGTGTGACTGACGGCAATTTGCTCGGAGGGTGTGAGATCGAGTTTTGGGTGAGGAAAATAAGTTTTGCTGGCTGAATCACTTTGTATATTCAGTAGTATAATATAGCGGAGCACTTAGAATAATGGGAAAAAGTTGTGCTTTTTAGCTTCAGTAGTTTTTCATGTGGAGTTCAAACAAGTGTTCCGAAGAAGCGAGATAAACAATTTCTCTGAATGGTGTTTTCGAAGATGGGAACCGGCTGAAGAGGGTCAGGGCAGCAACTGATATCACTGCATCTGTCCGGGAAGTCCTAAGGTTTGAGTTCCCACGGTAGTATGATTATCGGCACTCGCTAAACAGCTAGCTTGAATTCAGCCGCTGTGTGGAGGGGAATTCAAGCGGCCATCTTCTCCAATCGGTAGTTTTCCGAGGTTTATTCAAGCAACTAGGTGAGTGTCAGAGCAGTACTGTAACAAACGAGCTAAGGACGACGCGTGATCTGTCGTTTCTTATCATTGCCGTATACTCACCCCTTACTTAATCACACTTAGACATATATGCACTACACTACCATGCATGACGTAAAACCTGCCGGGAGCTGAGAACTTGTCCCAGCAGGGGCAGTGCCGCGCTGCTGGGAGACCCCTGGATGAGGAAAACCTACCTGCCGACGAGCAGGTCGGCGCCGTATGTCGCCACCCAGCGGAGTAATGATCATCGCCACCTCCTGATAAAAACATGCACTACACTTACGGGTCTAATGACCCTACTAGTTCACACGATCGGAAACTGGAAACTAATGCTAAAATTGCACCTACTTTCTCGCCCGTATTTTCACGAAAAATTACCCGAAAAGTACTTAAATTTTCGAAAAAATTTTCACGAGGTATTTTTCAAAATCTCTTTGTATGGAACATTAAGGGGAAACATCTCTATGGCGCTGGGCGGGCGGTGGGCGGGCGGTGGGGAGGGCGGTGGGAAAGCGCTAGGCGGGTGCTGGGCGGGCGATGGGCAGGCGGTGGGTGGGTGCTGGACGGGCGGTGGGTGGTCGATGGGCGGGCGGTGGGCGGGGCTGGGCGGTGACTGTGCGGGGCTGGGCGGGCGCTGGGCGGGGCTGGGCGGGGGGTGGGAAGGGTTCGGCGGGGCTGGGCGGGCGTAGGGCAGGGTTGGGTGTAAGCTGGGCGGGCGCTGGGCGGGGCTGGGCGGGCGCTGGGCAGGCGGTGGGCGGGGGCTGGGTGGGGACTGGGCGGGCGGTGGGCGGGCGGAGGGCACGTGGGCGGCGGCGTCTGCCGTGGCGGGGGGCTCGCGGGGTCGCGGCCGCGGACTTTGGCTTGTTTGGAACGGCGCGACAGGGGGGCGCTGTGCGGCGAGGCGAGGCAGCGGCGCCGACACAAACACACTTATCGCGCGCGGCGCGGGCCGAGGCGGCCGGCTGTCGCGTGGGTGGCTGTCGCCGCGGGACAATGAGTGGGCGCCGCCCCGCGCCGGTGCGCCTTTGTGACGGGGCGCTGTCAATGCGGCTGCTGCTGCCAACCAGACGGCGGCGGGGTCGCGTGACCGCGGAGGCTGCTGCATCGGCCCGCGGAGCGCCCTGCTCCCGTTCTGCTCGTTCTCACACTATGACACTTGGTCGCGGTTTGGGAAAGAACATATTAGAAAGACTGTTGTGAAACAGGGAAATATCGAATATATTTGTTATTTTTTACCTCTTGTGTACAGTGATTTTTCTTATTTAAAACTTCAATACAAAAGTAATTTAGTTCATTATTTATATTTTTAAAACATTCCTTGGTTGATTTTACTCGAGATAAATTTAAGAATTATCTATAAAAAATATCGTAGCAACTACATAAATTAGAAAAAGTTATAATGGGTATTTGAAATGAGTATTTTAAAATAAATTGCAAAAGGATTGAAAAGGGACTCTCAAAAAGTGCTTGAGAACGGGAACATATTCTTAGGAGCTTTTATGAAAATGTAATGCGGAGATTCGATGATGTATTACATTATTTCTGTTTGAGCTCTCATGAATCTCTTAAAAAAAAGTCTCTCTAAAAAAAGACAGGAGTTCAGATAGTGCCATTTAACCACCAATAATGATTCGTTAGAGCAACACCAATTTATAAATTGGTAAAAGGTAAGAATCTTGTTTTATAAAATAGAGTAGTGATAACACTATCTTCGTCAAGTAACTTTCGGGCCTTTGGGGGTGATTCTCAAAATAACTTGATCACCTAAAAACATTACAACATTCACATACATCCTCAGTGTATGTGAAACATGAATTAATAATTTATTTAGCATATTTCTTGTGCAAACTGCGAATTCGATGAGTTGCAATGTAAACCATGTAATTATCTAGTTTGCCTTCAATAATCATTGTTGTCTTTGGTAAGTACCTTTCCTTTGTAATTTATCTGAAGACTGTCTACTACTTTATCTAGTCATAATAGGGCAACCGATGCTTTGTTGAGAAATGATCTTTGGAGTTGCTCTTTATATGTTTCCGACGGAAGCTGAAGTTGGCCTGACGATGCTGATGGCTGCTTCCGCATGGTGTGAGCGGCGTCTGAGAGTCGAGAGAGTTGAGCTTATCACACAAGGTCAACTCGTAGTAACTGTTCAGGAGCATGAAAACTTTGAACTGCATTCTTCGTACATAGTATCTTTCGTTTATTTAAAAAAGGATTTTATTTTGATCATCCCGTGAATGGCCGTTAAAGAGGATGTGATTTACAGCAGAAATAAACCGTCTTATATGGCAGACTCGTATATCTGTGAATACAGTTGTTCAGAACACTGTTACTCTGGAGACCAGAGTACATATAAAAAAAGAAACTGAACAGATAAGAGAATGATAGAAACAGAAAATGATATTTAGAATTATATTAGACCGATGAGTTGTAGCAAACATTTAGTAACCTCTTTCAAACTATTTACAATTATTTACAATTCGTTAATATTTTTGACACTTTTGCTATTGTAATCATGGAATATATAAAAAAACATATCGTCAAACAGTTCATACCTTTTGAACATAAATATTAAGGAACTATATATGAACAAAAAGCGAATTATATTTGCCCGAAGAAAGACTCAAAGTCTTTTCATTAAAGCAAGATAGCTGGTATTTTAAACGTTGTTTGTTATCAATCCTTTTCTTCTTTCCGTTACATCATATGAGGCGGCGTCTCTGTGCTGATGTTCGGTTCAGATCAAACCGAGTCGCGGATGTCATTTGGAGGGCATACTGGCGTGCACTAGCTTACTCATCGCCTTCAGCAAACTACAAGGAAAGCAAAACAAACGAAACTACTAGGAACACAAACGATAAAAGCTGGGAGATGATTTACTTGAAGAAAAATGTGCAGTTGATTTTTTTGATGAGTATGTCTATTTTGAGCCCGCACCTTCTCATTCATAAGCCCGTCTGGCCCTATCACCCCTCGCCCAAAAGCAGCGTGCCCCCTTGCACGGCGTGCCACGACCTTCCCGTGGTCGCCTATTTATAAAGCTAACTCGATCCTCTGGCCAAAGCTATAGGTTCGCGTTGGTTGAACCGGACCGGCGTGTCGTCGCAGCGGACACTCCTCCGCGCGGCAAACACGCAGAAGCCCACCCCTCGGCCCAGCCGCCACGCCCCTCCCCCCTCCCACCCGCTCGGCTGCGGCCCGCCGCCCACCACCTCGTCCTGCCTCGCTCTCCTCCCCGTCCCCGCTCCGCTCCTCCACGCCCCACGTCACACCGTCCACTTCACCTTCTCCATCCGCTTCTTCCCACTTTGTTCCCCTCCACTCCCATACAACCACACCAGGCTCTACCGTCACCACGCCCGTCTCGCTCCGGCCCGCTTCGCTCCTTTGTCCCCCCCTCCTTCCTTGACCAGATTCACCCGCTTCGCCTCCCAACAACCCGCTCTGCCTCGTTGTCAATTCCGACCCGCCCCGGCCACTTCGCTGCTCCCCACGGCTCACCCCACACCGCCCCGCTTCAACTCCTCCCTCCCCCGCTTCATGTCGCTTCACCCTGCTTTGTCTTCCGCCCAATTCACTTCCCCCTCGCCCTCCCCTCATCCCTCCTTCCGCCCCGCCCGCCCCGCTCCGCCGCGCCTCGCCCCTTCCCCTTCCGGCGCCGGCGGGGGCTCGGCAGGCGACGCCCTCTTGGCGACCGTCGCCGCGTCGGCGTCGCGACGCCCGCTGACGCACACGACGGGGCGTCGCGGCGCGGGGGCGGCGCGTTCGCGGACGACGCACAGCGCCACGACGCCATTCGCTCTCCCCTCCCCCTCCACGAGTCCTCGCGAGGCGCACGACCGCAAATGTCCCGGCGCAGGTGACTTTCCTCATCAACGGAAGGATTTCACGGAAGCCCATACGCATCCATGTAAAATAACAGGTACAGTCCCTTTTCACATTTCATGGAATATGAAAAAGATTACTTAATGCTGATATGATATGACATACTAATATTATATAATGACTGTGCAGTAAGTGAGACTTATCAAATCCACATTATTCAACTTCCCGGTCATTGCCACAGTCATGGATTGCAAGGTCACGAAGAATATTCTGTAGAAAACGGAGATAGAAAAAATATTATTTTTCGCGATATGATTTCGTTTTAATATTTAGTTAATTTAAAAAAAATGGTTTATTTGTAATTATAATCTAGCTTAGCATATACTCAGGGTTAAATTTTACTGGGATTAAAGTGATTTTAAAATTTTATACATTCTGAGAAGCGTAAAAGTGCTTCAACGCATCTTCATCGCAAGTCGAGTTCATAGATTAAAATATGGAGGGTTTTTTACCACTGATAAAATAGGTATGTCTATCGTTAATTTTATTACCGAACGCACTTGTTTATCTCGATAGTGTGTGTGTCTAACCCTATTTTATTCCAAAATGCTTAACAAAATTTGTGTACTTTGCTCACTTTCCAATGATAAAAGTAAACAAAATATAAATTGTCTTAAAACATGAAGTTGTCTTCAAAATGTTTAAGTCCTTCGATTTTAAATTTCTTGTGGTGAACCATTTTCCCCACTCTCGAGATTCGCCCGAGGCGCAGTGCAATGCCCCACCCTCCCGTTCTCTCCAAAACAGCAACCGGGAGCGGTAGCTCAGTGCATCAACTGATGTTACTGCAGCGCCTCTGACCGGGAGGTCCTAGGTTCCCACTCCCCACGGTGGCAGGATTTTCGACACTAGCTTTTCAGCTAGGTCGAATTCAGTCACTGTGGAGTAGCGGCCGGCTGCTCTGATCGGTTATTTTTCCGTGGTTTCTCCGATCAACGCCAGGCGAATGCCGGAGCAGTACCCTAACAAACGGGCCACGGACCGCGCGCGATCTGTCCTTCCTCTTCCTTGTCCTATCCTCTCCCCTTACACATACACCTACACTAACATACACTACACTAACTCATATCCCGGGAGACCGGTCGAGAACTTAGAGCTTGTCCCGGCTGGGGCGGTCCCCGCTGGTGGGAGAGTCCTGGTTAGGGAGAAACCCCACTAGCCGACGGTAGGTCGGCACCGGATCTTGCCATCCAGCGGGGTAAGATCACTGCTATCTCCCGAGAGAAAAACGTGCATTACACTAACGGGACTAATGACCAAAGCAGTTGACGCGCCCGGAAACAAGAAAAAATCAATTAATCAATCCAAAACAGCAGAGCAGTGACGGCCCCACCCAAGACCGAATTTAGACCGGGGTGCTTAGGAATGACGAAAATACCAGGAAATAAGGGTGGATAGAGCATTGAAAGTGGTAGGAATCCGAAGTTGCGAAGCAATTCTTTTTATTTCGAGTCCAATAGGTCATAAGAATAAAACAATTGAATAGAAACAACTGTGAATAGTTTCTAGCAATTACTTCAATAATTCTTACAAAACACACCAAATGAACATTCATCAAAATATACACCAGTCCTTTTGATTGTATATTTTTTTTCCAATTAAAAAATGGAAATTATTTTCATTTTTAATTTAATAACCATTTTTATTACAAGATAAAATAAGAAACAAGAGAGTCTGTAATATCTCAACTTCATTCATTAAATTATTAAATTCGTTTCTTGATTGTAACCCTGAGGAAATACAAGTGTTACAGTTAATTGCACTGCAGCCTTCCATTATTTTTTCTAATATTCTTATTTTTAAACGTAAACACTTCTATTTAACATTAAGAAAATATATTACACAAAAAAGTACACTTGAAATAAAACTTAATTAAACGCAAGTAAAGTACAGAGGGGTATTAGAAATTATCTTTGCACGGAACGAAACATACCACTAGCAATTTAATTGAGGTTCTAAATAATCACACAAATTTCAAAGTTGAGGTTTATATGATTTTGCACACTCGTTGTAACGGACTGGCCACGAGATTAAGGCCTAGTGATGTAAGGGATTGACCCCGAGACGTTCTCAATGAAGAGCCCCCGCATTCTGAAATAACACAAAAACCGATTCGTGAACTCGGTGCGGCTGAGCGTGGCGGGGTTATGTGAAAAGGGTGGACTTGGTCGCACAATCATCGCTCATTGTGTGGGTGAGAGAGGGCAGGCGTAGAATCATCGCTCATTGTGTGGGTAAGAGAGGGCAGGGCTTGATTTCTGGCGTTCCGGTACATCGGTAATAATTATTAAAAACTCAAGACAAGAAACAAAAGGACTTTCTATCCCACACCATAGTTATTAACCATTAGAAAATAATACGATTTTGAAAACATCCATAAAAATGAGATTTTTGTAAGACCTTCCTTTATAAATATCTATAAATCTCTAGTATCTTCGATTAAGACCAAACGAAAATTTAATGTATCTCATTCTTTTAGTCAAGGAACGTTACTCACATTAGTGTAACTTACGTTCATAAAATACATAACAAGTTGTAATAGGTTTCAACATAGTTGATTTTTGTTTAGAGCTCCTATCCACTACCACAGATTCCTAATCCATTACCACAGATGTTGATAATTACAGTACGTGCAGTGTACTATTAGAAATACTTTGAATTGTTACTTACGTTTCACTGCGATTTTGAGAACTGAAGAATTTAACATAACTCTGACCCGGATGAAAGCCTGATTGTGAAGTGTAACTCTCTTGATGACCGTTGGTGTATTAGTAGCTGGCAGACCTCTGTTGTCAGCTGTTGAGTTTGGATTCGACATTATCTCAAGTCGAGTAATCATAAGGCTTGAAGGGGTTAAGCAATTAAAATAGATCTGAGTAGTACTGTATTGAATTTTACAACAATTCCTCTTATATAATGTTTATCAGTGGAATAAATTTGTTCTGATTGAATTGAGAATGAATCCTATGTTAAGAAACACTTTTATGTCAAAAGAAAAGTGAATTACATTGCTTTGATAAGAATGACTTAATGATATTGTATAATGTCATTTTTCTTTTATATATCTTGATAATGGGTTTTTGTGTACTCTATATTTGGATCCCATTTCTTCACCTAAGTATCGTCTTAGAACTATAAGTTAAATGACAACTTACTTCTGTGAAAATTGATAATATATTGCTTTTGAAAACTGCTTGGCAATTGATATATCTCGTTCAAGTAACTACTTCATAACCGCAGAAAGTTGCTAATTTGGCAGCGATAGGTGAAGGACTCTATTTTCATTCAATCTTTTTAAACCCCTCACTTTAACAGGCTATTGTTGAAATATTTTATCATGACAATAATTTTTTAGCAAGAGAGATATTATCTTATCATTTCATTGTTTCCCATTCACAACGAAACGAAGTATTTTTCAGTAATTTTTCCTTAAAGCTTCAAAGTCCTCGTGTCCAGAAGAAAGAACAAACTGATTGTTTGGGCGGGCCACCGTTTATCCCGGTCATCGCTTCCTCCTCCCCTCCACTGTCACACCGCCGTCCATCACCACTCCCGCCCTCCCGCTCCGCTCAAGTACTTGCATTTGCTCTGCTATTTGCCTGTTATCAGAGCGGAACTGAAAAGTAAACTATGTGCTGGCTTAAAATCAAAACCCAGCTTCGGTCTCGTTTAAATAGGAAGTGATTTATTTTGTCGAGTTGCTTTATCAATACTATTCGTTTCCTAGATAATGATTTAACTTTAATATCACCTTATCTTCTAGGTAGCACATATGTATTTATAAAAAGATATTTGAAATTGTTATCTTTTAGTACTTCTCTTCAAAATTTTGTATTTATAAAGAGACACAAACATTTGATACAGAATAAGCTGTCACGGGGTAGCATTAGAGAAATGGCCAAGTCAACGTAACAGTCTTGTATCCGATTCTTTGAATGAACCATTGCGTTTCCGCATAAAGGCTTACGGTACGTCATGGTTACTGGGTCTTGATTATTGACTATTTTGACACAAAAAAGGTACTTCTTCCGTTCGGTTACCCAATTGTTTCCGAGAACCCTCTCGTGTTGCTTCCACTAACTCACACCTTTCATCTTCGAAACCAGTGCAATCACGTCGGATTTACTATCCTCATTCCATCTTCACCACTCTCTTCGACACATTTCTATTTATGCACAAGAACCTTCTCACCACTATTAAGTCCTCTTCCTCGTCAACAGCCGTTTCCTTTTTTTTAACCATGTTTATGCCACTGCTAACCGCATTCTTGCCATTCTCACTAAAAGCGGCGTGTACACGGGGAGCCTTGTGTCACTTCTTGTGCCCCATCCACTGCATACCGTCCATTCTCCTTCGGAAGACTCTGCTTCCTCCTCCGCCTCCAGCCCCTAACCTGTTCCCTCCTTTGTCCACGCTCCAATCTACGCTTCTAAGGAAAACCGACTCCACTCTCCCTCCTAAGAAAAGACTCCCATTTCTCATTTTCCTTCATACCTCTCCGACGTTAGATAAGTAAGAACTTTTCTTGCATTTTCCTGTGTCTCCAATCGTATTTTCTCTTAACCCTGTCATCGCTCTCTTACGAAATTTCCTCACAATACCCTTCCTCTCTGCGCCCCTGTCACGCTCCAATCTAAGCTCTCTTGGATAACACAATAACCTTCCGGATAACTTAACCATAACTTTGGTGAAGGCGTAACCTACTGAAATCACTTTCAGGGAGGTGAGAAGTCACCTGCCTCACAACAATTCACCCCCTTCACACTTTGCTGGTACAAAATTGCTCGGTCAAACAACTGAAGAGCCTTACGGTTGAACGTTGTACTACTATCAATGTAAAATAAAATTTAATTAAAAAAGCGACCCCACTCCTAAGATTTCACCCTAGTCTCACCCTCTGTCCCATTGCTTCCTCTGACCTTCCTCTTGCCTTCGACCCACCTAGACTATCGAAGGCCTTCGCCGCGCCTTAGGCCTATTCTTTGAAGCCTCCGATCCTACACCCTCCGCCCACTCAACCCGCTTCGCCTTCCGACCCTCCCCAACCGTCGCTCCGTCGGGGTGGCTTCCCTTTCGTGCGCCTCGCGCCGCATCCACGCCCCCGCGGTGGAGTGGGCCGCTGCGCCGCCTGCCCCGCGCCCCCGCGTGTTCCTGTTTGCGGCGCGCCGGCTATTTCGGCGCGCGTTGCGTCAGAAGGCGCGCGGAGGGCGCGGACGCGGGCAGGTGACGGCTCGCCCGGCGCGACGGAAGCGCAGCGGAGGCAAGGGAAAGGGGCTTTGCGCGAGCCCCACTGCCCGCCCGCCACCTGGTCCTTCGATCTCTCACCTCCTGGTGACGGCTTCTGAGAGCCTTCGCTCACCCGCCTCTTTGGCCCTTTCGCTGGCCCTTCGCTCAACCTTCATCTTCCCTCTGCTATCTCTCCGTGTAGCCCTTCGCTCTCCGGTTGCAACCCTTGGTTCTTTCGTCATCTAGCCCTTCACCTACGGCCTTTCCTAACCTATGGCCCTTCGCTCTCTCATCTTATGATGACGACTTCTGAGACCCTTCGCTCTCCCACCTTATGGACCTTCGCTCACCCGCCTTTTGGCCCTTTTGCTCTCCCAACGCTGGCCCTTCGCTCAACCTTCCTCTCCCCTCTGCTATCTCTCCGTCTGACCCTTCGCTCTCCGTTTCAGCCCTTGGTTCTCCCGTCGTCTGGCCTTCACCCTACGGCGTTTCCCAACCTATGGCCCTTGCTTTCTCACCTTCTGATAACGACTTCTGAGACCCTTCGCTCCCCCAACGCAAGGTGGGAAACTTATGGACCTTTGCTCCCCCAACGCTGGCTCTTCACTCAACCTTCCTCTCCCCTCTGCTATCTCTCCGTCTAGCCCTTCGCTCTCCGGTTGCAGCCATTGGTTCTCCCGTCTTCTGGCCCTTCCCCTGGCCTCTCCCACCTATGCCTTTGCCGCCCCCTTTGCCCCCCTCCCCCCCTCCTTCCCCCCCTCTCCCCTCCGCCCTCGCGCCCTCTAGCCCTCTGTATCCTACCTGGGCTCCTCCCCCGAATTCTCGTCCTCTAACCCTCCGCCCTTCTGCCCTAGCCCTCCGCTCGTCGCCCTGTAGCCCTCCGCTCGCCCGCGCGCGCACACGCCCGCTTACGACGCGTGTCGGACGCACGGGCCCGGCGCGGCGGGGGCGGGGCGGGGCGGGGCGGGGGGGGTGGGGAAGGGCGGGGCAGGGAGAGGCCAAGCGGGCGGCGGGTGGCCGGGCGCCCGCGTGCTGCTGAGTTGGCAGTGCGGCTGCCAACGAGACGTCACCGCAGTCGCGGCGCAGAAGCCGCGAGAAGGGCTCGCACTGTGCGACTGGCCGCCGACGGGAGTCGACCACAAGCCCCTCTGGGCAGTGCTGTGTGCTCAACGCTCTACAAAGTATCGCTGAGGAGAGGGTCGGGTCTGTGAGACGGAATATTGATATATAGTGCTGTGCCGAAGTTTCTGCTTTGAAAAGGTGAGCTGTGAATCTTTTGCAGGGTTGTAGACCTCTGTGATCGACGAAGACGATTGACGACGTTTTTTTCTATTTACGCAAAAACGTTTGAATTTTTTAGTTTCTAAAATAAATTAATTATATTCTTTCAACGTAATGTCCCTTGATATCTGAACTAATCAAACGAGGAAATCATTTGAAAATGGACATATATGTAAGGTAAATATAGTCAGTGCTGTTTGTCAAAGTGATCCTCCTTCTATTTTTAATCATCCTTGAGGAAATGTAAACTGAAACTCTCCTGCGAAGTGAGCTGTTCAGAGTACGTTTCTTACAGTGTGGTGTTGTGATAACAGTTGTCAACACGAATATTACTGTGAAACAAACAGTAACCCATCGATATTTGTCCTGATGGGTATTTAATTGTATCTTTATTTAAGTTTTATTTACCTGATGATCTTCGGCAAATGCATTATTCTCTCAGTTGTTGCTAAAAATATATTACATTTTTCAATGTTGGAGAATGTTTCGAATAAAAATATTCGCTTTTTTTCCAAAATCATGTGATAAATTAAACTATTTATTTGTGTAAATGAAAGTTGCGACTGCAAAGGAAAAACGCAGTTCCTTTCTACAATAGGAATTTCGTTCATTCTGCAGTGTGAGGCATCTTGTTTCTCATTGATAGTTATAACCTTTTAAATATTATTTTCAAATATTTTTATGTAATGTACGTGGTACTGATATTGTTCCTTGTTAGGTTTTACAGCAAGATATGTTATTGATGTTTTTTCGCAAATTCTGCTCATAAGTATGTCCTTACAATTATATCTTTGTAATAGCAGTAAAATGTAGATATTATTATAATTATTGTAAAGTACTTTGGAAATGCAAAGCAATGAGCAGTTACCATTTTGACTTACAATTACACCTGTCACTTAATACCTGTTTTGTTCGGTGATCATATCTAGTGAACAAAGCTTTAAAAACGACTTACTTTGATTTTTATTAATTCTACATTAAACTCGTTAACTGACTTCAATCGATTGTCAATCTTCAGTTGATTCACCTATATCACCCAGCTACCACAAATACCTCATTCATGCTCAAATATTCCGAAACCCAACGTAATTTCAAATAATAATTATCTCCCATCAAAGCCTGTCATTCTTTTTACACAAACTAAAATTGTCTTCTCCGGAAGAACAGTAAATGAAATTATATGTAACCGTTTTCCACCCTAGCACGAATTTTGTGATTTTCCGTAAAGTTAACAAAATGTTCTAGAAAATAATTTTTGTTTGTTTTTAAATTAGTAAAAGCAGCATAAGGTGACCAGTAATATTGCAAAAAATCACTATCCCCAAGAAATAAACCGGGTAATATATTCTGAATGCCAAAAATTTTGTATTCCAAGTATGCATGAATTTTCAATGACAAATCTAGTTTTCCGTGTTATTAATAGTATATAGTAAAAGTTGTTAAAATGGAACCCCGTCAATTATTTGGCCACGCATTCTCTTCTATTCATCTGTAGAAAATAAATATCTAAAAGCCTGCAATGTGTCATGTGTGTGTCATGTCATGTGTCGGAAGGCACGTTTATATCTCATCAATATGACATGATATACTTTAAGAAAACGCAAGTTCCTTCATTGTTACCTGAAGATTTAATCTTTTTTTAAATATCTAATACAAATGGTTCTGTTTTCAGAAAAAAATTTTAAAAAATAATTAAATATGAAAAATGAAAGAACAAAAGGCATTAATTCAGCAGAACCCGAAATAGATCAATGGATATTATTCATATTAGAGTGTTCGTTTATTTTCTGTCACCTTGTCGAACGTTTCTGCTGTGCGTATGTACCAGCGGATTCGCAAAATTAGCTCGCGAACGAAAACATGTCTTAGTTGGCGCCGATCCAGGCGAGGCGTTTAGAAACGGAGAAAAGATTTTAAAGGGAACATTCGTTAGGGCGATCCACTCCGCCGAACAGTAATTCTCGCTAAAGCGAATTTATTGCGAAGCGAAAAGTAGGCCGACGACATTTCGCGCGCTTGCGAAACCGGACAGCGGACGGCGCCGGGGACAGCCCTGAAGCAGGTCAGTTCGCGGGCGGGCGGACGGCGCGAAAAAATCCGCGGCTGTTGTTTGGACGCCGAGGCTGGGTATGTCCCAACGCGTTGGACCGCCGCCACGCCAAAGGCTGAATGGCTGCCCCGGCGTAGACGACGCTAGCGCCCACGCGGCCGACTCGCGCGTCACGCCGCACGACGCCGTACGACGACGCCATCTTGCCCCTGGTCGCGCCGCGCAATTAGCCTGTTCGTACGGCGGCCCTCGGAACGGAACGCAACGCTTCAGAGTTTAGAAATGACTCAGATCGGAGATTCGCGACTCTTCTCGAGCAGGTGTCGCACGTCACACGACTCGGTGATGGATTCGATCACTCACTCTTTCCTCCCACAAACGACCGTTAAGAAAATGACAACTTACAGCCCTTACTAAACCAGTTAATTCTGTTCCCATAAGTGGGATTGATGGAGACTCGTATCAAACAAGCAGACAAGAACACGCCAAAAGAAATTTATATATTAATTTATATTGCTTAGTGATAAAAAAGCTAATATAATATTTTCTTTTATTTTGATTTAACTTATATCCAAACAATAGAATACGGTAATCTATGTATCACAGATATATGATAAAGGTTTAAGAATGAAAAATAGACAACTTATCACTCTGGAGCGAACCTCCCACGTCGTTTTACTAAGGGAGCATGATTGAAATTTGAATGTAGACAATACGTCACAAAATAGTTTTTGTGTTTCCAGAAGTTGGTCTAGCGATTTTGAGGTTTCCCGTCGATACAAATTACCATCCCCTAAAGAAGTAGCAGAGAATGGGGGAAGGGGAGCCTTGAAGCGGCATCACCAAAAGGGATGAAAAAATGGGGGTATACGCCCCCTTACGGCTAACACCAAACAATGTTGAACAAGGAAATGAAAATTAACATTTTTAATAGCGTTCATCAAATAAATATCCTCCGCCTTCTCAGATTAATTTAAATATTTCCATTTAGTAGTTGCATTTTATGTAACATTCACTTTCTGCTAATCCGTACAAATAAAAATGAATATAATTATATTCAATGGATAACTCCTAGAAACTGAACCTATTTTTAATATTTTTGAGTCATAGGTAAATCATGGCCCAACTTGGGATCTTACCATATAACTTTGATGGTTAGATCACGGATATAAATAAGTCGTGATACTCAGACGGACAGCCTATTCAGGTCTCATCAGTTTTGAGGTGTAATCTCCTGATCAAATTATCAGATTTGAATATAATTTAAACAATAATCGCAAGACAAATGTTTTAATGGGTCCTATTGAAACATTTATCCCAAGAAACAAAAAACAAAATTGTTATGATTTTTCTCGTGAAAGTATGGATCCAACACCAACCACTTTTAAAATTTTGGTTAGATTTAATTAAATATGCTGATTCACCTAAGCGCGTGGGTAGTAGTAGCCAATAGTAAAACCACATAAATGACAGCAATAAATGTCGTAAAAGATAAAGGAATCCTTTTGAAACATTGGCGCCCTTGCCAAAATAACTGTTATGAACATTTTACCCAAGAAGGGTGGGTAATAAACATATCACTTTTGAATGGTTGCATAAAATTTTTAATAAATTCGCTGATCCCAGCAAAGCGGATGGGTATTTGCAGTTGCAAACAAAAGCAAACGTTTTTTTAAAAATATTATTTATTTCCTCTTTTGGTTTTATTTACCTCCATCGTTATACCTCCAACTGATTTATCGACTGAGTTTAACTCAGAGCTAGCTTTGCCGATGACTCTGACTGGGAGGTCTTAGGGTTCGAGCCCCGACGGTGGCGTATTTTCGGCCTTAGCTACATTCCTAGGTCTTCACTCCTTGCACTCTTTCATGTACACTAACACACATGTCGAGAGACCAGTCGGGAGTTTAGAACTTGCCCCAGGTGGGGCTGATTGGGGATGGATACTTCAAGGGGGGAATTTTCCTCAAGCCAACGTGTAGGTCGGCGCAAAATCTCACCACCCAGCACGGAGGAACGCCGCCACCTCTCAGGACAAAACATCCACTGTACTAACGGAACTATTGACCGCAGCAGATGACGTGCCCAGAATATCAATCAATAAATCAATCAATCCAACCGATTCACGCAGCGTCTAATAGCGTTTTCCATTCGTTGCATTGAAACCCACCCTAGTGCAGGGCAAAAACGTCACCGTTCCGCAACAGTGCTGCCCCACACGCGTGAAGGGCAGCTACGAATGAAACGCATTCCGGAACTGAGTCAGTGCTTGTACGCTACGCAGTGAAAGTATACTCAGCTGTTCTTGGTCAGTCACACTGATGGAACTCAAAAAATAATAATTTTTAATTACGATCGTTGTTATAGTTTTTATGAAGTATTTTGGTAATTCTTTCATCTTAATTCATAAATTGTTAACGTGTGATTTATTTATTTAAAAACTACGAAAACTTCAAATGCGAATGAGTCGAAATACAATTTTCGAGATTTGCTATTGAGGGATATAGTACACAAGATTTTGAACAGAAAGGCTTCTGCAGAATTGTTTGATTACTGAAAACAATAAATATATTAAAATGAATATTTCCGCTGGTATATGTATGGGCGTGCGAGAAACATTTCTTGGCATATATATTTGAATGATTTTGTAAGGGTCACTATTTTTATTTTCACTTTATTAGCGTTTCGAAATTGAGACGTACCAAAACACTTCAGTTTCTAAATAGCATTGGATTTGTTAACATGAAGTTATTCAAGGTTAAATTTTCGGAAAACACAATCTGATTTTTCTGAACTTCGTGTAAATCACAAAAATTATTTTAAGAAATTCCTTGCAAAACATAATATACTTCATCATTCGAAGTATCCCTGCGTGACAGAAGATGCTCCATTGCCTTCACAATTTCACCTCGAATCTGAATCAGCATGGATAACTTCCGTACCTAACCTCACAATGGTCCGGTGCACCGGACTGCACTGACGCGTTCGTCAGTGCAGTTTAGGATGCCCCGGGTCCGTGTTGATGTGCGAATGGAACATGCGCTTCTTTGCACTGGTGCGCCCTAGCGGTCGAATGGAAATCCAGAGCTGCCCTGAGTGCGCACCAGTGCGGCGAATGGAAAACGCTATAACTCGCGCACCCACCACGTCCACCGCCAGCCGCGTGCCTGGGAGGGCGGCGCAGCGCGCACCTCGTGACGTCACGGGCCCTAGCGACGCACGCGGCGCACGCCCAGTCATCTGCTTTTCCCCGAACGCCCCGCCTTGCGCACGCGCGCGCGAGGCGATGAGTCGCGCACGCGCGCGCATGGAAGGCTGCCACGAAATGCGCCCTCGATATTTGGCGAGCATTATTATAGAAAATAGGGTCGAGGCGCGCGCCGTCATTTTCCAAGAGAAGAAGAAATAATCGCGCCATTATTTTGGGCTGATGCGACGCGATATTTCGTCGCTCTTGGAAACAGATGGAAGGGGATAAATGCACTTGATTAGAAGCTCTGGAGGCTGAATTCTTAAATTTAGAAAACCCTCTATATATCTAGTCATATCTTCTTTTTTACTCATAAAATGTTTTTAAATGCTGTTTTAAATTATTCGCACACGTGATATACAGTATTAAGTGAAGATTTTTTTGCTTGAAGCAATTTCTAAAATATGATAAAAAGAACTTGTTAAGTCACTGTCAAAGATGAGATCCATTTAAATAATAACTATTAAGTTATAAGTTTCAAGTAATGTTTATTTAATTTTCAAGTAATGTTTATTTAATTTTCACTCTTAAGAATTTACATTCCAAAGAACTTTCCATTAATAGTCTTTTTATAATAATAATAATAATAATAATAATAATTATTATTATTATTATTATATAATAAATATAATAATAATTATTGTATAATAAATATAATAATTATTTTTTATTATTATTATTATTATTATTATTATTATTATGATGTATTTTTGATTACTTTCTAGACAGGTTCTTGTTTAATACAAACACTAAGTTCAAGGATTACGTCATTGAACTTGGAAGTGGTAGAATTGAAGGTGCAGATACCTTGAGCGCTGGAGTTGTGCCACAATTCTCGCATGTTTCTCATTGCAATACTCATACACGCAACGCGTTGCAAATCCCCCTCATAATCCAAAGCCAAATGCTAATTACCTATTAAGCAAGACCCGGAGGTAGAACTGAAATGACTCAGAACGTAAAGCGATCTGACACAGAAATGAATTTGAAGTTATTTTGGTTTAGCTTATAGTTTGTTAAAATAAATAAATGTTAACAAATGTATGGCTTACAAATTACCTTTTGTAAAAATATATATCTCCTCCAGCAAAGTGAAAGATATTTCTAAAATGCTTAGAAGTATTTTTCTAATGAAAATCACAAAGCACAAAACACGTCGTTATAAAAGTGTTTACCACATCCCCTTCGACGCAGAATCCTTTGTGGGATACCTCGATTTTCGGAACACTAGACCATACTGGTAAATATTTACAGCATTCCAGTCGGAAGAGTCAAAGACATCTATTTTGCATTCACATCCCTGAATGAATAAGATGCGCATTTTCTTCTTCGGCCAGACACTGAAGAAAGAGTGTAGCGTGATTTTGTGTTGACGTGTCGTATAAAATAGACATATGAGGAAACAAAAAAGGCTGACGTTGAAGTACGAATAGAAAAGTGTGTATTCCAAAATAATAAAAATCTGCAAAAACTGCATCAAGAAACAATAGCAGAAAACGTTATGCGAAAATGGATTCAGTCCGCAGTTCCGCTTCGTCCAGAAAATGCAAACCGCCTTTGCAAAATCATGCCGTATGCAAAATACCTGTAGTGGATGGTCCGCGTGTGACCCAGGGCGACGTAATGGAGCAGCAAATGAGAGGAGGTGATGGTGGAGACACAGAGGAAAGGGGAAGAAAATTCAATAATATTGATTTGAGAAACGTAAAATCAATTGATGTCAGTGCAGTGCTTCTGCCTGGGACGTCCTGGGGTTCAGGTCCCGACGGTGACAGAATTTTCTACAGTAGCTAGATAGCTAGGTCGAATTCAGGCGGCGTTTAGAGGATACTTCCTGTGGCTGGCTGCTCTGATCGTCAGTTTTCCGTGGTTTCTGCGACCAATAGG
The DNA here is from genome assembly GCA_964035755.1 of Teleogryllus oceanicus. NCBI lineage: Eukaryota > Metazoa > Arthropoda > Insecta > Orthoptera > Gryllidae > Teleogryllus > Teleogryllus oceanicus. The sequence goes on along the minus strand of CAXIVR010000006.1, from coordinate 32,867,073 downwards.
AAAAAATGCCGGAGGAGTACCCTAGCAAACGGGCCACGTACCGTGCACAATCATTCCCTCACCTTCGTTGTTCTATCCTCTGCCCCTTACACACACACTTACATGCACTACACTACCACACATGCCGGGAGACCGGTCGGAAACTTAGAGCTTGTCCCGACTGGGGCGGTACCCCACTAGTGGGAGATACCTAGTTGAGGGAAACCTCACAAGCCGACATGTAAATCAGCGCGAGATCCTGCCATCCAGCAGGGGAAACCACACTCTTGTAAAAAAATATGCACTACACTTATGGACTAATGACCATAGAATTTATAGTAGTTGACGCGTCGCGTAGTGAAACACGAAATAATCGATCAATCAACAAAAGTCACTGGATGCAGTTCGCAGATCTGTTCAGTCCAGAAACGGTATGCAAAAATAAAAACAATGTGTAAACCCCAACAGTGGTGGGAGCGCGCCTGAAATAGCGCGGCGTGGCGTATGCAGCATGTGTGTGTGTGGAGGGGGTGCGGTCGCAGGAGAGCGGCGGGCACTGACCGGCGCTGTTGCAGGGCCTGAGCCAACGCGTCCCCGCCGCTGGTGCTGCCGCCGCAAGCGCCCTCGAGATGCTGTGTCTGTGCCGCGCGCGCCCGCGCCCTCGCGACGGGCGATGCGACGACCGCGCCGCGCGCATGGGTGAGTACAGCTTTTCTTCAATAGCTCTTATCACAAAAACAGCTGACTCGTAATAGCTGTTATTAATAACAGTTGAAAAATAACAGGTCCATGACCAGCAACCTAACATGGTCGACTTGCTAAGAGTTAAAGCAGTTGTAGCGACTGCTAAGAGTTAAACCACGCAAAACGAATAACTTTGGTAGCACCATAATGCTTGTGCAGCTACCTTACGGCGCTTCCTTGCACTACTTTCCCTAACATGTTTGGACACAGAAGCAGCTGATATGAACGAGACTGGATGAACTGCCAAGGATGAATAGTAATTCATGGTTGCCACAAAAACTTGCAGTAGTTCGAATTAGGCCTAGTAGGTTGCAGTTCTATACATTTCAACCGATAACAGCCAATAACAGGATAAACGAAATAACTGTTATTTCGCGTAACAGTTACGAAACGTTAACGGTTAAGGAATAACAGTTTAGATGTTAAGGGCACATCCCTAGTGAGCACGCACGCCTCCCCCCCCACGATCCTCGATTCACCTTTCTACCTTTTGGTTTCTCCCTACGGAGTAGAGAGAAAGCAATGTGATCCTGCGTGAGAAAACGGCGAATTTTCGGCAGAAAAACTCGTATTACAGAGCCTTGCTAACGAAAATCCAGTTGTTAAATGTAGAACAAATCTCTAACATGTGGTGTTGTCAAAATTCATGTTTTCTGAGTCGTTGATACCGAAAAATCGAATGACGGCAAAACGTTTGTCTGTCAGTCCGTCTGTGAACAACGTTTCGCGGCTAAACCGTTCAGCCGATTTTCTCCAAAATTGATATTTCCCAATCAATCTGGCTTATGTTGCCGCACCTTGAATTTGAAACATATTTCATTTACAGGGGGTAATTTACATGAAACACCTGAGACATTTTCGAAATTTTAAAAGAATGGCTCCATTGTTTTTTGTTAAATTTTGTTGTTGTATAGGGTGAAGGATGTTTAAGAGAATGGTGTAGGTTTGTTAAAAACCCTAATTTTTCGAAAATTGCAGAAATTCAACATTGTTTACGCAGTCTTCCTACCACTGAAACATTAAACATCGAGATTTTTCTCTGAAGGAAATCTGTTCCGTAAAGATAGATTTCTAAAGAAGGTCATGTAGAATTTTTCGAAAATTGTAGGTTTTCCACGTAATTTTGCTTGAAAATACGGGAAGAATGTACGTGCTGTTTTAGCATCCCTCGTTTATTACGGACTTCACTTGTTTCTTCTTTACAGTGGCGATATCACGATTAGTCTAGGGTGTCTATAAGTATAGTGTTCAGCTGATGATTTCTTATAAAGACTTTTTCATCTATGCTAAACTTAAAATTATTTTCATTTGCTGATTTGTAGTTATTTAAAATGTAATCTGTTGGAACATTGAATGGAGTACTTTATTATACAATTTATTACTATACAATATATTTGCGAATATGTTATCGGCTTCTGGGCAGCTGAAGCTCTATGAGACTCTCCCTCCCCTCTTAGGTGTGCTATTCCTTTTTTGACATCTTTACGATTTCAAACTTGATTCTTCAGTTTTGTTAAGTTTTAACTTTTTTATAATTGCAGAAACGTGATTATGAGCATTGTTTACATTATCTGTATTGAAATGGTATTCTCCGATTCCAATTATGTCTGTGTGTTCTTTCCTGAATTCTCTCCTTCAATTTGCTTTTTTATGTACTTTTTATTACCTTTTTACTATAGCCACATTTTCATAACGGGGGGTTATTTGTACCGTTTTTACCAATTTTATAAGTACTTTCACTTGTTTTGTTTGTCACTTTTCTTTAAAAAGAACTGAAGATGCTTCTATTTATATAGTCCTCTTTTGAAGCATTTTGAACTTAATATTAAATGAAATCGAAAGTTCTTTACATTTGCTTTAGGTATATTTGAAAATAAGTGCTAAATGCATTTAGCAATAAGATGCTTAGCAAGTAGAAAGTTTATGTTTAGAGCAGTAAATATCAAAAAACGAGATTGATCTCAATTTAATACGTAGTATTATGTAGAAATGTAGGTTAGTATGTAGGAATTCCTGCACATAAATATTTTCCAATATTGAAAACGAAAGGAATACTCTCTAATATATCACTAAATAAAATCCCGAAAACATACACGGCTGAGTTCATTCTTTTCACGGTGAAATTATCACATTCTTGAGATTCACATTAGGGATGTCACGAGTTCAGTTGATGAGGGGGCCGCGACTTGGATACTAAAACTCAAACATTTATGATAATACAGTTGCTAAATAAGTCGTGGCTGAAACTTCAAACTAATTACTTCGCGGATGCTAAATGTTTTATGTCAGATACTTAACGGTTGCTCAATGTGTTATGGCTGAATGACATGCGATTAATAGTGATTTGTAGTCTTCAGAGTGCGTGTCTAGTGAGAGTGAAATGACTGAGTAAAGGGTTGGTAGTGCAAGATCTACTGTAAGCTCTTACTTATAATATTGAAATTTCCAATTTCAGTAGCTTGGTTATTTGGTTCCAATTCCCAATGTTGACTACAAAATATCAGAAAAATTTGGTTGAGTTTAGTTAAATGCAAGACCGTACTAATACGAATACGAAACATCAAAGCATACATAAGTTATCAAATTCACGATGCAAGTGTGAGAAAATTTGCATCTTTCTGAATGCACGAGAACGCCCAAATTCAAACAATACGACACATAATGTTGTGTTTGAAAGTTCTATGGTTCCAATTTCCTTAGTGTAGGGAAATGTGTTTTCTTTCAATTGTTGTATATTTAGGAAAATGAAAGTTGACACACCAAACAAACACTTTGTGATGCCCTCAGCTGACGATGATACACATCTGAACGAACTGTTCGCAATCGTCATCCACAGATATTTTCATTGTGACCTGCTGAGATCAAGAGTTGTTTGTGCGGCTTCCCACGTGTAGTGGAGATCGAAAAAACGGCGTCACAATACATCCTACGCGAATTCCGAGAATAATTAGCTATTTCGAGCGCCTGAGTCATCCCCTCGCGCTGCACACGCGTGCGCGAATTACTACTTCGTTCCACTTAAGTGTCTGCGGCGGCAACACACAGGTCGCTGATTGGTTAACGTACAGGGGGAAAGAACATAACTTATATTTTTATTGTATTGCAGCATCATAAACAACCTTTTTCCTTACAAGAAATCGTTCATAAAATCACATCTTAGGGCACAGACAATGACGGATTTGCCGTTTTTGACATGAATAATTGCTTCATCCCGCATTCAGCCAATCGCAGCGAAAGAATCGTGGGTGGTAGCGGTAGGTAAACCAAACCCCCGAATACCGTTTTTTGTACATATGTCAAATATTCGTGACGTCAGAATAAAGTTGTTTCCAAAAATTAAGTTTGATTCTCTTATAAATTTATAATGTTGTTATACAAAAAATAAGGTTTGCAATTTGTTAATAATGTTGCTCAATGTTATTTTGAATGACTGCAGCATCTTAAAATATTAATTTTATTTCATTAACTCTCAAATATTCTCATTTCTTTTATATTATGCAAATAAAAATTTCGCACTGCCGGAGATCAAAAAAAGTTTCAAACACAACATTAAGTGTCGTATTGCCTGAATGTGGGCGTTTATCGCGCATTCGAGAAGATGCAAATTTACTCACACTGGCATCGTGAATTTGCTAACTTATGCACGCTTCGAAGTTTTATATTCGTATTCTTACGGTATTGTATTTATCTAAACTCAGCCAAATTTTCTGACTTTTTGTCAAAATCGCGTACCATTTTTGCGGTTTTGCCAGAAAAGACGCATCTTTTCCTCCTTTCTTGTATAGCTACCATCCGCCCTGAGCTGTTCAGTCCATCCCGTCTCATATTTTCCCATTCATTTCCCGATTGGCAATTTTTTTGGCGATTCATTTCCAGTTTCCCGATTAGTTTAGTTATACAACCTTATCGTTTTATCCTTTCCTCCGCATTTCATCGCGCACTGTAACATTTCGTGTCACGTCTCTGGAGTGTGATTTCCCACTGATGCAGCACGTCATCGTCACATCACATATTGTTTCCCCAAATTCCGATTAAGTTTCAAATTTCAAAGCGATGCGCGCCCCAACCCCCTCCGCGCTCCGTTGTGTCTGGCACAAAGGCCGCCGCCAGCGTGGCCCTTGGCCGGGGGCGTGTGAGCGGGGACTGACACGGGCGGGGCGGGGGGCGTTGCGAGGAGACGGCGTTGTGGCGAGGCGGGGGCCGAAAGCTAGAGCTCGTGGGCGCCGCAGGTGTGGCGATGTGTGGCGACTTGTGACGAAGCGTGACGTCACAAGGTGGCGAAGGGTGGAGCGAAATGGCGTAGAGGGCGGGGCGCGGGGGGCGGGAATAGGGAGGGGTCGACGTGTGACCAGGGGTGGCAGAGTGGCGTGAGGTGGCACGTGGCAGTTCATGACTGCGACTGACCGGAAGCGTGCGGGAACGCAGCCCTGCCATGCGCGGTGGGCGTGTCGGGGCGCCTAGGTCTTTCCCCGTTCCGCGACAGCGTTCTAGTCCGCGCGTTCCAGTGCAGACGTCGGGGGCCCTTTCCCAGGCCACGCGGCCGCGGCGGTCGCCGCCTCCTCTGCCACGTCGCACGACGCAAATACGCGCGGGGTCGGCGCCCGCGCACTGGCGACGCGCCGCCTCCTCCCCGCCCCGCCACGCCACGCCCCCCGCCACGCCGCGCGAGGGGGGGCGTCTGTTTGAAAACATACCTGTCTTTCTGCGGGTATTTTCATGTGACTCTGTGAGTGGCGAGTAGTACTGACTTTAAGGCTTTGTAGATCGTAAGTAATATTAACAGTGTCGACTTAATCTATATCGAAAATTGACAGTAAAATTTTTCATTTTTTAATGAAATATAAAATCACGAATTTGATGCTAGTGCTAAGAAACGGAGTGAATAGAGGTGTTAATATACTGTTGCACTTAGGGGTTGCGTTAATGCTTCGATACTATGCAGAAATTTAATTTTGAATTAAAATTTTAATTTAATTCTACTAGGATAAACAGAAATTATGTTTGCTTTCACTTGTAGACAAATTCAGAAAAGTTGTCTTAGCTGTTTTGAGCTTAATATTTTTAATTATTTTACGTGGACGTCCGTCGCCTTCTACAATTTCTAATACCTCGGAATAATAGCGTGGAAGTAGGCGCACGCTCAGATAAGTAATTACGAAACAATTTATAGTAATAATTCGATTGAATTTTGTTTTGCTAGTTCATATACAATGTTGCAACATTCCGCTTTAAATGCAACATTCCACCCCAATAAACAGTGTATAAAATTTATTTTACAAATTCAATTAATATGAGGTTTTCCTACAGCAAGCAAATAAATGTTGATCAAAACTAAAATCTGTTTTTTCATTGCAAACACAAATATTAATTTTGAAATACTGAGTCACGACAGATCATAAAATAAAAATTACTAAGGTCATTTTAAATTTTGCTTATGTTCTCTCGAAATTGATTTTCATTTTACTGCGAATATTTTCCATACGTACCATTGATACCATACATAATGCACAAAATACACAAAAATGTTTTTGTGTATTTTGTCGTAAAAATATATGTTCACATTTTTAATATTAAACTGACAATATTTACATGTATGTGGAAAGAAATGAAATGTTGAGATTCAAGTTCTTAAATTGACCTCAAGAAAACATAACCCACATACGAACGTATGAAAATTATTAATACTCATATCCGCTTTGGCCCCAGCTTTGCCAACACACACCGTGGCGCGAATTTACTTTCAGTTACTGCGCAGCCAGTACTTTTCACGAATCCGACAACATATTGACGTGGGCCTTGTTGACATACGCAGTTGGACTCGACCACCTCTCGTCACACAGTCTAGTAAACAGGAACCACGTGGTTTGCGAGAAAATCTAATCATTCAGGAGCATCTGAGTTTTGCAGCGTACTTCGACCAACGTGTACAAATACGCAGACAGAAATAGATTGCATATGTTCGTCCCCCCGTTGGAAGGTCGCGGAGAGCAAACGCGGTACGTGTGAATGTCACTAGGGTGCAGTCTCGTTAGGTAATATGTAATAGTAAGTTACGGGAAATAAGGTTTTGTTCTCTCCTTCCCCCTTCGATACATGAATCACCACATGAAATACAACGTAAAATCAATGCTATTAGAGAAATTCCCCTTGTTAGAGTTACTATATAATGCAGATGATGCCATTTTATATTATAAGTAGACTTGTTATAAAATCGATTAAAACTATTTGCTGATCATTTTCATGTATGGTATTTCGTTGCTACTTGAATCTGATTTAAGGTCTCGCCTATTTACGGACACTGGCTTCCTGTTCTTGGGCTGTGGCACCTATCCAACTGTCTTGTTTTCCTTATGCCTTCTACTTGAGCCATAATAAATTGCACTAATTCATAATAATAAGTTCTAAGTATTTATTTACGTTTAGTATTCAGACACATTTGCTCATTATTTTTCTCGATGTATTTCCCATAAGGAAATGTGTGTGGTCGTTGCGTATTCCTTTAGCTAGAATATATTATTTTCCTTCTAGTCTCTTCGAATTGAAAATTTTGTAAAGGTTAGAAATTTTAAAATGAGTTTTTGCAGAGATGAAGAATTAATAATATAGCATGTTGTAACTACTATCTGGTTTCCAAAATGTATATTAACTATTTACCGTAACACCAAAATTCAAATATAAGATTATGTTTTCGTAATAGGTATCACATAAAAATGTAGGTTTAAAATGTTCCCTCCATAATTACCAAGCCTAGAATTCTTCAAGAAAATTTTAAATAACATTTTGTACTACATCACGCAAAAACAACGTTCTCCTTGTTTTATTTAAATTAAAAACGTTAAAATAATTCTTTACAGAATTAATGTATTTTTCTTTTAGTTAAATATATGTTTCATTTAGGCAGTATATGCATTTGGTCGCTAGTAAGTTAACTAGAAAATAATATCGCTTCATCAATAGCGCAGTGCACATGAAAATCTCCACGTTTCACTCACAAACCAATTGAAATATTGTCAATGTAGTAAATTAATGTCATGTATCGTTCAGTCACTGCCAATTGCTAATAAAAACAATGTTCTCACAATTTTCACTTTTATGTGATGACAACCATAGTAAGATCATTATGACTCAAAACCAACTCTGTCATTAAAATTAAAAGCGCAGCTAATGTATTTCCCTCTCCATACGTTTAGAGACTTGAGCTCCCTAACTCGAGCTAACCAAACGCCACTGGTGGTTCGTCAGTCCCCACCCTCTGGTCTTTTGTTGATGTATTCTTTTAGTTCATACTTATATAAAAACATTTTAACAATGTTTTTCTATTTTCAAGAATTCTTTTCTACTTTCATGATTTCATTTGTTTTGTTTCATTTGTTTAATATCTCAACAATATAAGTTACAGGATGATCGGGAGAGTGCTTCCCCCTTGCTTATACAATATATCAAGGCTGTACTAACACGTCTATGAATAATAACGCCTTTCTCAGTGTAGTACTAAGCTGAAATCACGTTCTCTATACAGTAGTGTTCCCTTTAAAAGTGAGGGAGCATCATAAAACAAAATGAGCGTCGGACCGGTAGCGGTAGCGCAGTGCATCACTAGCTTTTCAGCTAGGTCGAATTCAGTCGCTGTCTGGAGGAGAATTCTAGCGGCCGGCTGCTCTGATGGGTAGTTTTCCGTGGTTTCTCCGATCAACACCAGGCGAATGCCGGAGCAGTACCGTAACAAACGGGCCACGGACCGCGCGCGAACTTTCCTTCCTCTTCCTTGTCCTATCCTCTCCCCTTACACACACACACTTACACTAACATGCACTACACTACCACATATTCCGGGAGACCGGTCGGGAGTTTAGATTTTGTCCCGGCTGGGGCGGTGCCCCGCTGGTGGGAGAATCGTGGTTAGGGGGAAACCCCACTAGCCGACGGTAGGTCGGCGAGGATTTCGCCATCCAGCGGGAGAAAATCACCGCAATCTCCCAAGAAAAACATGCACTACACAAACGGGAATAATGACCAAAGCAGTTGACGCGCCCGGAAACACAAAAGAATGAATGAATCAATCAAAAAGTGAGCGTCGGAACGAGAGTTGAGGCGCGAACCAGGGTGCGAGAGCGAGGGCCGAAATGCCCTGGCGAACGCAGCTCGTTGGAACCGTAGAGAAGCGCCGCCCAGCGATCTCCTCCGGGGAGGAGGCACTGCTCGGAGTCTTCCCTGCTCTTTCCAGCAGCTCCGGCGGCAGACGGAGCAGGTTACGCCACATCTTATCGATCGGCTGCTTGCGGCACAGAGGGTCGTGTTCTCTGTTTTTTTTTTTTGGGTGTATTTTCCATTGCTCGCATGCTCGAACTGAAGATGTATCAATGCGCTGGGATAGGATATTCCGAAAGAAAAGAGAGAAATATTTTTGTAACATTTATGGGAACATTTACTAGTAATACATGTATTTTTGTGTGTTGAAAGTAAGAAAAAAGCACTTTTCATTGCAGCATTGAAAGAAAAATTCCTTTTTGGAGATTACGCCAGATATTCCATATTCTTATTTTCAAAAGAGTCCTTAAACACATTAAGAAATTCCGTTTCTGGGACATTACAGTTTATCATGCTGCTGATTATGAAAAAGTATTCTATAGGTTACCGAAAAATGTTATCAAATAAACTAATAACGGAAATACAGACAGTAAATGAGATTAAAATTTAAAAAACAAACGAATTAAATAGATTATTTTCTTCTTGCATTTCACATTGTGATCTGTAATGGTACTTCTCATTCGAAATTTATAAATTTTCAAACAAAAAATACCGCTCACATTGTTTCGTTGATCCAAACTCACGTAACATTCGAGCAGCATTCCGATGCAGTTTTGAAAAACGTTTTTCAGTGGCGTTTTCATAAAATCTAATACATTTTGTTTGAAATTTTTTTCTTAATTCAGTGTCACACTGCAAACCAGTTATTTATCATTGAAAATCACAAAGAAAAAAGCCTATATCAGGAGACAAAGGTGTAGCAAATATATTAAATTCTAGTTGTAAATCAAACAAATCCTTAAATCGGATTTCAAATGTCGAAGGTATGTTCTGAATATATCAACAGATTCTTCAAAATGTAATGTTTCGTGAATGTTTGACTCTGAAGCTACTTTTGACAAAAATAAGAGGTTCTTATTTCTCAAAGGGACAGTTAAAATAAATAAAATTAACTTCTTATTTTGTGTTATTTTACTGTTAAACAATATAGGAACATCATATTATATTCACAACGCACTTCCTGAAACGCATTGTTTCTCACAGCATTGAAAACTTGCTTACGTTTTCCTTTTACATGTCATATTTAGCAGCATAATTAACCGTATAATGCCGTTGCAAATTAAACGTCATGTGATTAAGCACGTTTTTGCAAACCAAAAATTTGGCATAGCTGCCTCCATCTGCGAAAAGATACTTTTCTTTCGATGCTGCATTGAAAATCGTCGGTGTGGACGCTTCGGTTTGCAAAGTTTTGGCGTAGACTTCCGTGTTTCCGCGACTGGAGTTATCGGGACAGACGTTATCGCAAGCCGCGCATTGCGGCGCGTCCGGTCACTTGCTCTCGGTAGCCACCTCTGCCCGGCGCTCCGATTCTTCCACTTGAGCAGCCCTGCCGGAGCGGATCCTTTGGTGTGAAAATGCGTTGGTTATAAAACAGCGTTGTACTCGATTGATTGATTGATTTTTCGTGTTTCCGAGCGCGTCAACCGCTTTGGTCATTAGTCCCGTTCGTGTACTGCATGTTTTTCTCGGGAGATGACGGTGATCTTCCACAGCAGGATGGCGAGATCCGGCGCTGACCTACCGTCGGCTAGTGGGGTTTCCCCCTAACCAGGACTCTCCCACCAGCGGGGCACCGCCCCAGCCGGGACAAGCTCTAAGCTCCCGACCGGTCTCCCGGAATATGTGATAGTGTAGTGCATGTTAGTGTAAGTGTGTGTGTAAGGGGAGAGGATAGGACAAGGAAGAGGAAGGACAGATCGCGCGCGGTCCGTGGCCCGTTTGTTAGGGTACTGCTCCGGCATTCGCCTGGTGTTGATCGGAGAAACCACGGAAAACTACCGATCAGAGCAGCCGGCCGCTAGAATTCTCCTCCAGACAGCGACTGAATTCAACCTAGATCGTTGTACTCGAAAACGGCATTCGATGTGATAGGTTTAATGTCCTTGTAGATATCAATTTTTGTAGTAACGGATTACTATGCGCAATCACGGAAATGTATGCCCAAACAAGGCTTTGCAGTCGGGGTAAGATCGGCTTAAGTTGTTCAGGGCATCTATTGATGTCACTGCAGTGCCCTAGTGGGAGATATCTGGTTGAGGGACACCCCACAAACCGACATGTAGCCGAATCTCTAGCGGGAGAAAATCAACACTACCTCCCGAGTTAAAACATGCACTACACTTACGGTACCAATGACTGTAGCCGTTGACGCGCCTGGAAATACTAATCAATCAATCAATCTATTCTCCCGATCTACCGGCGCGCCATAATTAGGTTATGGTATGACCCTAATGATAGTTCTGTAAGGTGTGGCGCTCGCAATATGGTGTTGTGCGTTCGCTTCGCGAGAATGCGTTTGTTGGAGGGAGATGTGTGCGTGTGTTGGCAGCGCGCCTGCTGTCGGCCGCGCTGCTGCTGCCGCTGATGGCGCGCGGGCCCGCGGCGCCGCTGCTGGCCGCGCTGCTGCTGCTGGCCTACGCCGTCGCGCTCTCCGCGCTGCCCGCGCCGCCCTCGCGCGCGCGCCTCCTGCTCGCCGCACGTGAGTACCCCACGCACACGCGCACGCTCGCTTGCACGCTCACATACACGTACACGATCACTTGCACGCTCTCAGACACGCTCACGTACACGCTCACGTACACGCTCACGTACACGCTCACGTACACGCTCACGTACACGCTCACGTACACGCTCACGTACACGCTCACAGACACGCTCACAGACACGCTTACAGACACGCTCACAGATACGCTCACATACATACACAAGTGCCCACGCACACATATAAACCCCAACCTCCTGCTTGCCGCACGTGAATACATCACGCACGCTCGCATACACGTTTACACACGTGCACTCGCACACATATGCAAAGGCACACCCACGCTGCCTTAAACTACCAAACTCACTTCATGCTCGCCACATGTTAGTTTCCCTCTCCCCACATACATACGACCTTACCCGACACCTTCCCGCTTGAGATCTGGAGGAGGGAACTCCTATCCTAAATGAGTTCCCTCCCCCCTCTCTACATGCACTCAGCCTCAACCCATGAAGTGCACCTCCCCAACCCACGCCCCCTTCCTTTTCCACCAACTCGCCACATGTTAATACTCGATGCTAACACAGACACACACACGCAGACACTCACACACACATCATACAAGCGCACCTCCTTATCTCCAAAAATTAATACTGTTCCCCTCCACATACGGACTCAACCCATTAAGCGAGGCCTCAGTTGCATGACAGTGCAAGAAAGCCGAACTCTCTCAACAAACGCCGTTAAATGACTTCACCATTCGTTTTCCGGGCAGTGACAATTTGTGACAACGCGTGAAAGTCTTGTTCTCAAACAGACGCCGTCATAGCTTCGCAAATCTTCGCGTCGTAACATATCCATTACTTTTTTGTGATTCCTGACGATTTCTGACGGTAGGGAAGAAGCTTCCCTCTCAACGAAACAGCGTGACCCGGTGCTTTCTTTCTGATCCTCTGGGGTTTGAAAGAGTTTCCTCTGAATTGACTTATAATTAGTATAAAACGTAATTTTGTTAATTAGAATTATACTCGCGTTAATCAGAAATACTCAATACTCTTAGGGCGAAATATTCCGTTCCTTTCTTCCTATACATTTTTTGGCTGGGAGGAAGCGGTTTCTTTTCAGAAATGTAGAGAAATTTTCCAAATAATGTCTGGATGGTATTCAGTGAAATCTTTTCATCGACTTTTCATTATAAATCACCCACTAACAGTTATGCATTAGTGTTCAATTTGTACAAGGTTTAGTTATCTTAATAGTCACGCGACCTTTCTCTTTCCTGGACCAGAGAAAAGGAAAGAATGAGACCCAAGATCGATGCCTCGCTAACCTTTAGAATGATCTATAAATGACTACTGATTTCACATACGAGTATTTTACATTCAACTACTGATTTAACATGTTGAATGAATACTTCCCGATTGTTCAGAGTAGATGATAAGGTTACCGATTCGCGATTATGATGGTTTTTCTAGACTAGTGACGAAGAGATTTTGCAGAAAACGTTACACTTTTGCCGTAGAGAAAGGACACCTAAGTCATGGCAGCCAAACCGGAGGATATGACAGACTTTTCCCCCATTAAAGTAATAAATGCTGCAACGGAGCTCTAGAAAACTGATTGTGTGTGATCATTCTACTGAAGAGGTGTTCTTTTCTAGATACTATTAACAGTGAGTAGACATCACCCTTGAATGGTACTACATTAACTTTTTAATTTAAAACATATTCCGACTATTAATGGAAAACATCGAACTGGAAGAGACCTGTCCTAAATATCAATATTTCATCAATAGAATTTGCCTTCCAATAACTGATTGGATGCGTCTCCAGTGACTGAAATACAAACCGCGAGTTAATAATGAATCCACAAGGGGACCATGAGGGCTATGTCCCACAAATTCAACAATTTTTTGTAATTTTACTCAATTTACCCAAAAGGATTACAAGTTGAATGCATCCCCTCCAAAGTAGAATTCCCTTAATGGTTATATATTTTCGAATAAGAAGATAAATTTTTGAACTTTTTTTCGGTGTTTCAAAAAACGGATCCCCAAATATTTAATGAAGGTCCAAACTGAAACTGCCATCCCTTCCTGAAATTCCCCCTGATCCCCGGCAGCCCAGAGTCCAACACTTACCGGGCGGCGAAGTTGTCGGGATTTACTGCGGCGGCGGTGGCGACGTCGGCTGCTGCTAGTCGAAGGATGCGACCGATGGCGGGCGACCACCCTTCTTATAGGGGTGCGACGCCTCCGCGCGGCGTCGCGACGCCCGGCGCCGGCCCTCACGGGTCATCGGCGCGTCGTCCCGCGGCGCGGCGCGCGTCCGTCGGCCTCCGTCCGAGCGACGCTGACGAGCCGCGACGCCGGAAAATGCCGCTCGTCGCTGTCGATGGCCGGCGCACGCTGGACAATATGGTTCGATTAACGTGTCGTGGGCAGTGAGGACGGGAGGGCGCGTGGGTGAGAAGTTGTCGCACTGACGATGGAGTCAGAGGACTTGAAAGATGTGAGGAAAATATTCACTCATCGACCTAGGATGGCTGGAGTCTCTACGAATTTGAAAAAAAATCAGTTGTGTGTATGGGATGATAGTTCCTCATATAGCACCTCTAAATCTCTTATTATGCCTTATTGTATAAGATCTGCGATTTAAGGAACTGACTCTCTAACCCGTTAAAAGATACAAATACGAACAAACTCAGGGAACAGATAAAATGGCTCAAGACATTCCTCGGCGTGAGGTTTGGGTAGTTTCGTGAGCTCTCTAATGGAGAGGTTGAGTCAGGTGCGGATTGATACCGCAGAGGCTCCGAAAGATCCCTCAGACGCAAACAATTGCATAATTGGGCAACAGAAAACAGTTACAACTACTACATAATCCTGAAAAGGTATTACGAGTACTTCATAGCCTTCAAAGGTGGCACTAGGCACGCGAGGCAAGGAAACATTGCTTCCCAAATTCTTCCGCGGAGAGTAACACTGGCTCCATCAGACGTGCGAGGCAAAGAAACCTGGGTTTATTAAAGCAACATATTTTTAATGAAGCACCATTTTTTGCTCGTTAGAGTGCAGCTGCAAAGGCCGTCGCCTTCATTGAAAAGGCAAATGACTGAAGAGTCTCTGAGATAAATTATAAAAATGATGCAGCTAAGTCACTGGCTAGAGTCACGTTTACTAAACGGAAATCGTCTCTACTAGTTTTTTTATAGTGGTTTGTTTCAAAGTGACAAGTCGCAAATGAATATACTCTTCTTTCAAGAGACTCAAAGAAGTATTTCAAAAAAATGTCAACAAATTTCTAATATGTAAACTCAGTATTATCTGTGAAGCGTTACTTACGGACATGGGTACTATGAATGGGCACTATTGAGACCCCGACTGAAATTTAGCATCCACGCCAGATAAACATCATCATTATCACTAGACCCGACCTTTTTTAATCTTTAGGTAGTTGTGGGCCTCATCATAACGGCAAAGGTTATTCGAGAATGACTTTTCACCTTCCAAGACCTGGAAATGAAATACGTATGATGATAAAAGTTTGGGTGATCCAAACTTTGTGCATAATATATCCTCAGCGTTTTTCCTGTCACCTTTTGTATTACCTTTTCCATTATTTTCCTGATGTCTAATAATTCGCAACGAAAAATGAAAAATGAGGTTACTGGGAAATAACATGTTTCATAATAAAGAGTATTCACCAAATTTATTACAAATATGCTTAGTTACATAAACTTTTAACTCTTAACCATCACAATTTCCTAGAAACGTACAAAATTTCTTTTCGCAACAATAAATAAATACACATGAAAAACACACCGTGTAACAACAACAACAACAACAACAATAATAATAATAATAATAATAATAATACATTTAATTAAATTAATTGAAAATAATAAGACGTCGGATTATGGGTATGACTGATATTTCGACCACAGTCAATCTCAAATGTGTCATATTTTTAATATTAATAACAACAAATGGGTCCCAAATTCTGTTTGAGAATAGCTTATTGGTTAGTGCTTATCTCCGATCATTTTCTCCCAGATGTGCTACTAACAAAAATATTACGTACGTTCTCAATATTATTTCCCTCCTTCATTCCCACAACACGACAATACACACTCATTCAGAAAACTCTTCAATTTGTAAAAGATGTCTCTCGCCGGAAATAAGTGGAGATCCTAGCAGTGGAACAATAGCATCTCCTGAGTATTTATTTATTTTTCTCATATGCATGCTTTAATGTCATTGAGTAAAGAACATTGAAAGAACATTACATATACTGAGAAAAAATCGGAAATTTCTTAAGCTCCACTTTACCGAACACACAGTACTTAATATTATAAATGTTTTTTAAATAGTATCTAATTCGGAACTCTGCTTGTACCCAATCTTAAAGTATTAAATTTTATTATATTCATATCTTTCCTTTTTTCATTTCAGTCATTTTCTTTTTTGTTATTTTTTTATTTTCCTTGATGTTTTATCTGGTTTCTTTGTCTTCCTTTTTATTATATTCATCATTTTTTTTTTTTCATTTATTTTTTTTTTTTTTTTTTTTTTTTTTTTCCTTTCCCTTCCTTCCTTCCTTTCTTTCTTTCTTGACATTATCAACAGCTCATTACAAAACATTCACATACAATACATGTACATTATTTTACAACACTTTGCCAGATGACATTAAACGATTAAATTCGATAGAAAAGTTTAAATCCAAAGTGAAATCGTTTCTTCTGCATAACTGTTTCTATACAATTAGAGACAATAGTGAGCAACACAAGGAAAGTAACATTAATTTTAACAATGATACATACTGCATTATTTACCATTTGAACTGTATAAATGTGTATAAACAACCTGTAACAAGTGTTTTATTGCAGCCTCTGGGTCAATGACCCCCATCTCGATCAGGTGTTTCGTCCAGTTTCTCTGATCCATTGAGCAAATGCTGAGATGGCCCCTTGTTTTGCTTCTGGACATAAATGTAACTTCATTTTCTGTGCTCGTCTTCTAGAATTCATTGGGAAATACAATTATTCAAATTATTGTTCTATGTTGTCGCGGCAGGAAGTATTATTCCGAAGGACAACATGGATAAGAGCCAAAATTTAGTGCCTTTTTTATCCTTGAAAATAGATTTTATTACATGACAGTTCTTTTTTTTCAAAATTTAAGTAGTATATGACTTAGTGTAGGGATCACAGAATTTTGAAAATGTGCACAAATTCACTTTTCCCCATAGCACGTCATACGTAGTTTTTAACAGTTTTTTTACGTAAAATAAATTTTTAAAAAATTAGTACATAAATATCCCAAAATAAAACAAAGGCTATGTGGAATGTCATCAGTAGCGTGCGGTGACAATTTTAGTTAGGGAAGTACTTTTGAAGTCCAAAGTATAGAAAACGTTTCCCTTCTTTCTTCCTATCTTCCAACTGTCATTCATCGGCGTGTGCGTGTGCGTGCGCGTGCGCAGGCGCCGTGTGGGAGGCGGCGGCGCCCGTCCGCCGCGTCGCCAAGCGCCTCTTCCGCCCGCTGGACCGCCTGGAGCAGTCCTACCTGCGCATGACCAACATCTCCTTCATGGTGAACCAGGTGAGCAGCTCGGGCGCTGAGATTTGTCTGCGCGGCCGCGCCACCGCGCACAGCAGCAGCGGCTCTTGAGGAGAATCAACAGGCGGAAAATGAACTTCCGGGAGAGGAATGGACGCGGAGGGGATGTGACAGGCGCCGCCGAAATAGAACGCGCGCGCATGTGTGGGCTGGGGGGGCTATGAACGGACTCTTTTGTCGCGTCTTTTCCTAACAGAACGACTGTACATCAGTAGAAGGATATTTTGAATTATATTATTTTCCCAAATACGTTATTTTCATGCGCTAACAGAATAAGCCCTGTAAAAATTCAAATGTGGGTTTTTTGTTGTTGTTTTTTTTTTCATTTATTTGACATAGATGGTGAATACGGCTTAATACTAACTTAAATTAAAACTTAAAACTAATACAAGGGTTGAGGTTACCCATGGGGCTCCTCTAGTCGGGATCTAGATCAGAGAATTTTTTGAGACAAATGTGGAATGGAAACTTATTTTTTATTCGGGTTTTATGTGAGGGGATTTTGCCGAGTCTGTGAACTGATAATGAAGGGATTTGAGATATGTTTGAGAAGAAGTTGGTGGCTAGATATGTGATGTGATGGTCTATAGTCTCTAGGTCTAATTCATTATGTAACTGTTTGTTGGTGACATACCAGAGAGCGTTTGAGATAATTCTGAGGAATTGGTTTTGTATTATTTGTAATTTCCTTTGGTTGGTTTTTGCTGCATTTAACCAGATTGGGCAGGCGTGTAGTGACAAGGGTCTTATTATTGTTTTAAATATTAATAAAGCTGCATTATATGATAATGGACTGGATCTGTGTATTAATGGCTTTATTGTATTAATTTGATTTTGGCTTGAATGATTTTGGCATCTATATGCTGCTTCCAATTGAGTTTTGTGTCCATGTTCAGTCCTAAGTATTTGATTGGTGTATTAAGAGGGAGCCAGTTGATGAGTGTGAAATGTGTGTATTGACTACTAGTAAATTACAATATTAATCATCAGAAATATGCAGGAATGTTTATGTGATAACATCAACGTCGTTCAAGGTTGAATACAGAATTTCTTTTAATAAATCTCAAGTGGTAATTATTTACATCAGATTATTTACATTTGTTTACAAATAATACAGGTTTTTTCAAGCTTTAAGAGGTAAATGCTATACTGTGGTATTGGAATCATATAAAGAATAATCTTAGACGTAATAAAAGTTGATCCAAATGAATAGATACAAATAATTAGGAATTAGAAATCTTAATGATAAATAAATAAATTTACCCTAACTTGTTTCCTTCAATCACATTTTAAAGGATCACATACAAAGAATACAGAATTTTAATATTGATAAATATTTGTTGATAAAAGATCTACTCGATATCATTGACATCAGCAATGAATTAAGGAACAATCATAAATGTCTGATTATGCCACTTCTCATCATCCAATTCAATACAAACAACTCTCATGCTTGTTGTGCGCAGATGATGTTCTTCACTCTGTGCGATCGCCTCTTGCTGGACGACTCGCGAGTGGCTGGTCTCTACTCCCTCATGTTCTACAACGTCACCGCGTACTGCGTCGCCTACATCAAGGAGCTGATTCACAAGGAGGACTGGTCGCCGTACGTCACCATCACCGAGCGATCGAACGTCAAGCACCTCGCCATGTCCGCCACGAAGATTGTGCTGGAGTGGACGAAAGCGGTCACCTTCATCATCACGGTCGTCTTCATGCTGCTCGTGTTCGGGCTCGATCAGGGACTGCAACACTATAAACCCACAATTGCGTATACAGCCGTCACAGCGTTGTTTTATATGTGCACAGAAAAGGTTAGTGGTTATTTCATATGTTTATTTCTGGTCAGAAGTCTCAAATTCGATAACAAGAAAGACACTCGCTGTCCGGGAGATATCCTCTCTAACGATTAAAGATTGACTATAAACTTACATTATAATGAGATTGTTAGATAAAATAAATTACATAATTTTTTATAATAATTCAGATATCAGTTGTCAGTTGAAATGCCTTTGATTGCTGTTTTTCATCAGTCCTCGAGTTGCTAAATCACAAGGTAATTCACGACGTTGTATAAGGTTTTTTATACTTGTTGGGAAATGACCTATGAAAAACCCAGATCATATTGTCTTATTAAATTTTAGGCGCTATCAAAGAAGATCTCATTTTTGTTTAAAACATTTTTTTATAATTTTTATTTAAAATATTGGGTACAATTTTAAGAATTATTGGGAGACATTAGCTAGAATTTAGAGAAGCAACAATATTTTTCTCTGAATTTAAAACGTGTTAATCGCCGAAAGAAGAGGTCTCTAGATGCACAATGAAATTACGAATGTATAGAAAATCATAAGAATTATAATCGTGAAAGTTTCTGTTAGATTAAGTAAGAGTTAATAGAAGACTAATCAGTCATTTCCCTATTGAAGTACAAGACAATACCTGTTTATACAATGTCTTGCCAAGAGTCCTGCTGTGCAAATGCCTCCGAAAGAAACTAAGACATTTCTTAATTAAATTTTCTGCATTCAATGTCAAATACTCTTGAATATGTGTGTACATCAAAATACTGCGCGCAAGTTATATCCAGATTGAACAATAAAGACAAAAAATCACTATTGACATTGCCAGATCGCAGATCGCCTCTCGAAAGTTTGTATAACTGCCAAGCACTAGTGTATAGTGGGTTGTCTATCAATCAGGGGTGCGATGTTGAAATGGCTTGCACGAAACTTTCTTAAATTATGTTTTACATTATATGTTCAATGAAAAAGTTAAACCTTTCTACCCCTATACTAGAAATTTGTAAAACAATTCTTAACCATCCTACTTACAGTGCGTCTCAGAATAAACTTTTAGTGCACTTAGGAGTATCAAAGATGGCAACTTTTTTCAATTATCATGTGATGGGAAACCCCATGTACAACAACGTTTTCCATGCGCTATTTGTCCCTTATTGTTAGATAACAAATCGTACACTGGTGTTTGGCTGGTTTTGATAATGCAAAGGGATTTGGTATTTGAGAGAAGTTTGCAAAATGTATTCTGTTCCACTATATACTGTATACCTGATGTCCCAGAATACATGTTACAGGCTTCTAGGTCATTTTGGGAATGGAATATATGATCACTGTTTGCCTGTAAACATGTAGTGGGAAATTTCACATTACGAAGTTACACATGAGACAGTTGCCCGTGATTGGCAGGCGACTGGCAACCGTGATTGGCGGGCTTTAAGAAATAGCTACGATCTTCACAGGACATGTCCCGCAATGTTGAGTTCCCTTCCAATCAACGGCAAATGTCTCGTATTTAACTTTGTTATACATTTCCCGACGCATGTTCATTGAGAAACGTGATTAACATCGATCTTCCTTATCCACAAGAAAACCTTATGCCTAAGAAATCTGTAATTCTGATTCTGTAATTCTGAAAGACTCTTTATATTATATCGTGGGCTTACAAACAAAACTTATTACGTCCAAAATTATGGAACTAGACACCTGGGGATGAGAATCGCGGTTTTCTAGACAGAATTTTGTAGACACAAACGTTGGTCCTGACCTCATATTACAAACATAAATGGAGAATCGTAAGGGTAGGTTAATGAAAGTATATTTTCCAAAATGCCAAAATGTTGGCATTGCAAAAAAGATGCTTTTATAGAACTACCCTCACGATACTCTTTATATTTGTTGACGGCTGTCTCCGTGGGCTTCATCGCTAAGTAATACTATTAACTTCTTTGAGTCGTGTGGGTGATGCTCAGTGATTTCCAATTGCCAAAAAGTTGTTATTATTATTGATGTATCCACTTTCCCTAGAAATATGTAACATTTATCCTAAAACTCCCTTTATAATATACATGCATAACATGTTTGTGTGATGAGGGCAAAGCCAAGTGATTCCTATTGGCATAAATGATCATCATCGACCCTTCCAGTTGACCTAGAAAATTGTTACATTTATCCTAAAACTCCCTTTATAATATACATGCATAACATGTTTGTGTGATGAGGGCAAAGCCAAGTGATTTCTATTGGCAAAAATGATCATCATCGACCCATCCAGTTGACCTAGAAAATTGTTACATTTATCCTAAAACTCCCTTTATAATATGCATGCATAACATATTTGTATGATGAGGGCAAAGCCAAGTGATTTCTATTGGCAAAAATGATCAGCATCGACCCTTCCAGTTGACGTAGAAAATTGTAACATTTATCCTGTAACTCCCTTCATAAAGTGCTTGCGCTGCTTTGAGCGGCGTGTGTGAAGCGAAGGGGCGTGCTGACGCGTGCGCAGGTGTTCTCTGAGAGCTTCCCGGCGCTGCTGCTGTGGCTGCAGCCGCCGGCGCTGGAGGGGCTGGAGGCGCTGTGGGCGCCCGTGCTGCTGCGCGGCGCGGCCATGGCCATGTCGGCGGTGGCGGCGGTGCTGCTGCTGTGGCGCCAGCCGCTGCTGTGGCGCGCACCCGCGGCCGCGCTCTACTTCAACGTGTGGCTGCCGGCCGCGAGGCCGCCGCCCACTCGGTGCGCGCGCTCGCCGCCGAGCGCGCTGCCGTCAGCAGGTTCAGGTGCGCGCACTCGCCGCTTGACGGGTTGGAGGGGCGGGGCCATGGGTGGTCTCGCGTTTCGTGACTACACTTCTGAAAATAAAAGTGAAAACAAGTACCCTTTTTCTCATCTTTATCTTCCGCTTCTTCATCTTCTTCCTATTCTTCCCCTTTTTCTCTTGTTGATCTTCTTCCTGTTTTTTGTTGCTCAAAATTACTCTTCTCATCGTTCTTTCACTCTCTCCTTCTTTCCTTCTTCCTTTTCTTAATATTCTCCATCTTATTATGGTTCTTATTCTGCTTCTTATCCTTTTTCTTTTTTCTCATTAGATTTTCAACCTGTTATTCTAGATCATCATTCGTCGGTCTATCAGAACCTCTTTCTGGGGGGGCTGCAAAATCGTTGTCATTTCATGATAGCTGCTTTTCTATTTGCACGTCCACAAATCAAAATTAAAATTGAAGTATCATACTGATTGAAAACAAATGTCTATTCGTTTTATAAAGAAGTTCAGGGAATTTTTATTTCATTATTACCTCAAGTTTAAATTTAATGTGGTCACTTACATTTTAAGCGGCATCTGAAATGTATTGAGCTGACTTCGCCTGGGAAAAGCTCTAAGAAAACAAATAAAAAACATATACGAGCGCGTATGATACATTTCTCTAATTGTTATTCAATTTTCAAATTATAAATCTGCATTCGTAATTGCTACTTCACTTTTGCTTCAAGGCAACACTCATAATTTCTGTCGGAATGTTCTATTGCGTTAATGTGGAAAAAATCTTTTGCCAAAATGAAATGGGGTGAAAATATTAATGTCTACTACTTTGATATTTCATTTGATCTGTTTGACCCATTGTACAGTTCCAAAAAATAATTACTTTTGGACGAATAAAAAAGGGATTGCAAAAATATTTACAAAAGGCATTACTTGAGTTTCCTACTAAATTGTTGGCATGTTTAATATTATTAAATTAATTTATTAATAACATGATATTTATGTTATGTATTAGAAATAGAATTACCCATATCGCTTAATATTTAAGCACATAGTAAAAACATGGCGAGGAAACTGATCTTCTGAGAAGCACCTGCAGATAGGCAACACACAACGCGTGTAAGTAACGCGGGAATGCCCACACGGCTTTCGACAAAATTGTGCTCGAAAGTAGGGCAGAAAGTATTGACTGTCTTCCTCTATGGGACACTCTTCCGGTGTAGCACCTTATAAAAGGGCAGATTAATGAAATTTTCTGTGACAAAGTGAAACAGAAGTGTCAAGAATTCTTGTCTGATGCTGTTTTCCTCCGGTTTTGGTCTCTCATACCAACATCATTTTTACTACCATAAGCAATTTTTTTTAACTTAACCATGAATTTCCATCACCATCGTCAATTTTCTAACATTATTAAGACCCTTTGAGGTCACGACCGATTAATTGAATGAGACTCATCGCCATTTTTGCTCTTGTTTTAACTCCCTACATTACTACACAATGTGATCGTCTACCCATTCAGTTAATTTTTGCGTCAAAATAACAAGGCATATTACTTTTGAGGCAGTCGATAACTCTAATGTTACTGTCCAAAATAAAATCTAGGAATAATTTATGCGTTTTGCGTACAGATCACAGAAAACTAAACGAACTGAGTATGGTCATGGGCCAAGAGATTTGCTGATAGTGTAATGTACTTCACGTCAAATGTATTATCTATGTTTTTTTACATAAATCAGGAATATCCTGTTTCAATGTCCCGATTTGTATTCAGAATATCAAAAGTGGAATACGATACAGGAAACGTAGAAAACCTTCAACATATGAAATGCGCTAAGAGTAAAACATTTAATCTTATTTGATCGTCCTAATATTGTTTCCTTTACAAGTTCGGAGTACACGTGGCACGTTATATTTACTAAAATTCGATATACTAAAACTTCGAGCAGTAGATAAATTAATGTAATGAAGAATACTGTCGAAGGCTATATAATATCATTATTTACGTAGATATACACTTTGAAAATACGTCAAAATGTTAAAAAGGCATCACATAAGAGAAGAAATTGTTTATTACAAATGGCTGCGAATGGCTTCAAATTCAATGATTTTACTATAACCATATACGCTTGTTAATATTTATGCAGACGCACTACCTCGCTCGTAATAATGAACAAAATTGCGCCCGGTATCTTTTACCCACTTGTGGGATAAATAACAATTTAAGACACAGCATTGATGATACGCCAACTGCATTGTTTTTCCGTTTCGTATGAATGGAAACATATCGTTTGTGTAGTAGGAAAATTATAGGACATACAACTGAACCCTACGGGATCCCATGTACAATTGGCAAGAAATCGGAAGGGTGAATACATCACAAATCTTTTCAGAACGGTATTGTTTACTCTAAGAGATCTTGGTTAAGGAATGAAGATATCCAATGTCAGCAATCCCACAAATACCATGCAAAGGTACGTAATATTGAAAGCAAAATTATACGTCAATGGCGTCAAATGCTTCTGAAAGATCTAAAGATACTCCAATATCTGCCCCTTTTCGATCCATTGGTGCAGCGACATCTGTTATAAAATCAAACGCTTAATATGTTGTATAGGTTGTCTTTTTTATATAGGATTTATAGACAAAAACAGCTTCAATTTATTATAGACAACGTATCACATTTTGTTTTATTAATAGACTTCAATGCGACGTTTCGAAATCATCCCTTGATTTCTTCTTCTGGCAACCTTGGTAATTACATGTCAATTATTAAAAGATACATAAATATAAGTAAAACAACAACTTTTTGGGCTACAATATGCCTTTGTCAACATAATACAACATGCAAATAAACATACATTAAAAACTAGTTTTTCCCATCACACCAGAAGGGTGGTGGAAAAATAATAAGCTCGAAACGTCGCATTGAAGTCTATTAATAAAACAAAATGTGATACGTTGTTATATGAAGCTGTTTTTGTCTAAAAATGCAACGCTCGCTGTGCCGCAGGTTCGCGACGGAGGAGGAGCTGCAGGAGTTCGAGGACGTGTGCGCCGTGTGCCTGAGCCCCATGCGGCGCGCGCGCGTCACGCCCTGCCAGCACCTCTTCCACGGCGACTGCCTGCGCCAGTGCCTGCAGCGCTCCGACCACTGCCCCATCTGCAAGCGCGAGCTCAGCTTCTGCTGAGGCGGCCACGCCCACGCCACAGACTGATCCCGGACCCCCCTCGGCGCCCGCCCCGCCCGCGCCGCCCGCGGACCAACCGCTGCAGAGAGACACCGACGAAGGGGTTCTTAGCCTCGCGGAAACCAATGGTGGTGGAAGGTACCCTAGCTTTGGGCTCTGCCTCTACTGAATTGGGATGCGATATGGATGTCGATGTTTTCAAAACATCGATGTGTTTGTAGAAACATCGATGTTTTAAGCTTGGATGTTTTGGTAGAAGCATCGATATATTAGCACCGATGACGTTTGACGTTGATGTTTTGCGCTCAATGTTTCTACGTTTCCGATGTTTGTTTCTGAATGAAGTAAGTTCCATGATTATATTGTAAATGTTAAATTATGAGATACCTTATGATAATACTGTAAGTTCGCGTGCCGCTATCAAAGGAACGCTGTATATACTAGCCTCATCGACCAAACTTTCTCTCACCCAAGATGAACCTCGCGCCGTTGTATTTCTTCTTATTTATTTCTCACTTCTCTCTTTCTTCGTATTAATTTCTCACTTCTCTTTTTCTTCATAGTCATTTCTCACTTCTCTCTTTCTTCATATTCATTTCGCGCATTGAGAAAGGCGGTCAACGAATGCAAGGAATATTGATTCAGTGGTGAGTTGTAGTTGACATTTTCATATTTGAAATGATTGAAGGCGTTGTCATTGTCAACAATAGTATTTATTTCACAAATAGCAGCTTTCGATGGCTTAGCCATGATGTCATTCAGAACATCATTCAGAACTGATGATGATGGCTAAGCCATCGAAAGCTGCTATTTGTGAAATAAATACTATTGTTGACAATGACAACGCCTTCAATCATTTCGAATGCAACGAATGTTGATAAACACCAATGGTTCTTAGTAGATGTATTATTAACATCGAGTTTTTAATTTTGATCATCGACGTTTGTAAGCATAGATGTTTTGTTATCGATGTCGCATCACTACAACTGAAGAAGCCCAGAGGCACCACTCATTGAATGGAGCTCGTTAGCGGAAAGGCCTTGTTTTTTTTTTTTCGACGAGGCCCCATTAATAACTTCTCGAGGAACCTCTTAGCTGCGATCTCGGGCTTCACATTGCCCATCACTTCCACGCCAGTATTCTCGACTGTGTTGAAGATCGAGATACTCGTTGCCTGAAACACTCCGTGCTAGTCACTGTTGCGGAAGTTTTCCATGAAGATTGAGAGGGTAAGTTCGTAAAATGGTTTTTGAAAACACGGATGTAAAGAGCGCAGGTGTTTCGAAAAACCAAGATCTGAATTTGGGGCTTGTAAGTTTTGGGTTGCCTACTGAAAAATAAAGAATAGCTAAGACTATCCTTTATATAATGTAATTCAAACGCATTCATTATTCGCAAAAAAATAATTATTACTTCTGAAGGTACGAGGTATGAAGTTCTCTTCGGTATGACAATAAAACGGCTAGGAACCCCTATTCTTGTAAATAGAAAACATTAATAATTTCGATTCTTTAAAGATGGAAGGTGTAAATTGTCATATGACAGATACTATAGATACTGTCGCTGGTAATATTCATCGTTTTGAATACTTAATTGGTTCTCTAAGAGCAATCAATTCAAGAAATTATGTCTATTGAACCACCGCAGTCTACAAATATTTTCTGACAATGCCACAAATTCCGTCCGATAGAAAGTGTGAGTAAAAATAGTAGTAGGAGATAACAATGAGGTCTGTTCTCTTTCAATATTTATTATAAAGATCCGACTTTGCATGCCAGTATTCTCGACTTGCTGCATTTCTGTTGTTATATTAAAGTGTTACACTAATACCTCTGATTTTCTTGCAGTATTATTAAAGCAGTTGTATATTTTATCATAAACCAATCCTTATTAAATTTAATTTTTCGTTAAATAAATTTCAAATATTAACGGACGTGTCTCTAAAGAAAAATTAAGCATTTAATTTTTTTCTCGAAGATAGACTTTGTTTTCAAAGAAACTTAATGTCAAAATTTACCCTTTACATTAATTGCTTAAAATTAATATCTTAAAAATATATGTAATTAATTTCAGATTTCACGTAACCCTCTCAGATGTTTTATTAATTAAACACGATTGATGATGTTTTCCAATTTCCATAAAAATTTTTCTTAAGGCTCAATTTTATGATATTCGGAGAGTAGCAAAGTCGCATTCATTTGTGAACAATTTTTTTTCAAAAATAAATAAAATTATTATTTACCTTACTTAAACTTCACTGAGGAACAGACCCTTGTTGTAAGGCTCTCTGCAGTATGAAAACTGATGTCATTTGTCATGTGTTCGGCGGCGAGGCCTTTATACGGTGCCTGTCAGCAATGCAACGTTTGACGACGAAGATGGAGTTGGCCGCGAAGAAGTGCGTTTTCTCCGTGAAATGCGAATGCTCACCTGTCTTCCCACACACGCACGGACGCTCCTCTGTGCAAAGTATCGCATTCCATGCTCACGCGCCCGCGTGACAACAGAATAAACTGTACTGCGGAGAAGAACGCGCAACGCTTCGAAATGGACTAAGCACTAAAATTGTGTATTATTTAATGTTTATGTCTTTTTTACTTAATTTAAATGATTTTAGTACGTCTTATGTGATTTTAACTTACGTTATAGATAATTAAGTATTTTGTGTTAGTAACATACTCCTAATATCCATTTGAAAATATATTTTGTAATACAATGAAGTGTGGATGAAGTGTATGTAAGGAATAAAATTTGTAAAAAGCTAGTGTTTTATGTGTTGTGAAGAATGTAAGAATGAATGAAATTGAGATAACATTTATTATTATGTTATTAATAGAGTCAGTTTCCAATATATACTATTAGATAATTCATTGAGATTTTTATTGGAATAGTTAATAAAATAATAAAGGAATATTTGAATAATATAAAATATTATGAATGAATAAATAAAATGTAAATACTTCGAAAAAATGGTACATGGTGTAAATTGTTAACACCATCTATAATAATGGAGGTTAACGTAACGGAATTACTTTTTCAATTTTTACGTTGGAAAAAAAATTGATTTTTATGAAACTATTTCTTTAAGTTGTTTTCAGATTTTAATTGAATTCCATTCTATTAAGGTAATACCATTGATAGATGGCAATTATACTTCTTTCCAAATTACAAAAAGGACGTTCATTGCACAAGATTGTTACCTTTGAGGTAAATTTGACTTTCGTATGCAATTTAATATTGATCTGCTCTTTGAAGTAAAGTAAAATGAATATGGAGAGAAGTTTTGTTATGAATAACAATACAATTAGGAATAGACGAATATTTTTCCAGTGTCAAAAAAATTATATGAAAAGAGCCGTTGGGGTGTAAATA
Organism: Teleogryllus oceanicus; assembly: GCA_964035755.1. Classification (NCBI taxonomy): domain Eukaryota; kingdom Metazoa; phylum Arthropoda; class Insecta; order Orthoptera; family Gryllidae; genus Teleogryllus; species Teleogryllus oceanicus. The sequence goes on along the minus strand of CAXIVR010000006.1, from coordinate 32,838,821 downwards.
ATGGTATCTGATATTTTGGAGGAACTCGATATTAACTTTTATGAATATCATTTATGAAGTCTAATATCGAGTTTCTTAAGAACGTCAGATGCCATTATTTACACTCGAACGCCTCAAATTTACCCTCCTTTATTAACAAAATTTCTAAGCTTAATTGATAGTCATTTGCTGACTTAGTTGTGAATAAATACTCAAAAGAACGTAGGAATGTATTATACAAAGAGAAATATTTCTATATTTTATTAAATGTACGCTGCACGTTTTTGATTAAATAAAAAGTTATGTCTCAAATGGCTTCATATTATTTTAAAATTATCATTAAATTTTAGTGTAGACGAGATTGGAGTTATGTCTTTGGTGCATGCTCAAAGGGTTTGCCACTTTTTGCCCACTTACAATTTTTCACTTCATTAATAATATGGATAAGAAAAGCAGAAGCTTTCGTCCCGTATTTAAGTCTTGGGTATGGAAATAATACTACATTTCACCCATTCCTCCAAAAAAGTTATTAATTTGGAATCATCTCGGCGCGATGCAAGACGTGTTGCCAAAATCTGATTTCCATCTGTTTAGTACAATTATTAAGATCGTTTTAACATTAGTTTCATTTTTAGGGGATTGCGATTAATATTTACAGCTATCGATAGCGGAATTGGTCACTAATTAAGAAGAGGCATTGCTATTTGACCAATAAAAAGTAATGCATTTCATTATGCATATGCATGGTTGATTTCAATTTTATAAAAAAATACATTTCAATCACATCCAAATTAAATTAAAACAAATAAACAACGCTTTTTTCTCTCACGCAAATATTGCAGCCCTGAAGACGACACAGTAAAATAAAACTATTTTATTAGGTATTTACGAGTATAGTACCAAATTCGGCAAGTTGATAGAATATTCACATTAAAATGAATGCACATTAAAGTGAATTTGATGCACATAAAAAAATCATGCTTTTGAAAATCACGTATCATATTTTATTGGGTAAAATATTGTGTGTAGCATTTCATAATGCTGTTGTGTGTATTGTGTGTAGCATTTCATATGTCCTTTCTGGTCGGATTCTTTCCTTTGGTGCAATGATTTTTGGTGTAATGTTTTAATTATCTTAAATCCTAAGAGATCCATTCTTATTTGTAAAATCACTTACATAAATAATATTTCACTACATGAACAAAAACCCCTTATGAAAACAAAATTACGAGGGAGATGACATTTCTTGCTCGCCGCCACTCGCTCTCCGCAGCGCCTCCTGTTAATGAATGCAGAGGGCTAATGCATGCTGGAGAGCCTGCGCCCTCTGGCCGACTGCAGCGTCCCTTCTGCCTGTAGGGCGAAGGGCTGCCCATCAGCTACCGCCCTCTGGCACCGCCTGAGCACGTTTATCTCAGCATTATGAGACCAAAGACTTCCCGTCAGTGAACGTCTTTTGCCAGCTACCTCTGTTAACAGAGCTAAAAGCATCCGCAAGTCCCTGCCCTTTCATTCTGTACTGTCCTTTCATACATATTAATTAGCAAACTAGAAAATTAGTGATTGGCGTACTTTTAACATACAGCCAAGATTTATGCTACACAATTATACTTTGTATTGACTAACATAAATATCATTGTTTGGAATCTTGTAACTGCTCCAGCATAATATCAATCCTTTCAAGTTAGATTTGACCACATCAATTTCCAAACATATATTTTCCCATAAATTACATTTATTGTATTTGCATTTAGTATCGTTGTTCTATTATACACATTCATATTCCTTTCTTTCTTGCAACCTAATGTATTTTATTTCACACAATGCCATTTTAAGGGACTCTAATCTTAGCAAAAGTGTAAGAAGGAATATAGAATTTACTGGTGCAGATATCAGAAGACGTTCCTTAATAACTTCCTGCTTACATTTTATTTCAAAGAGTGGCCTGCATGATCATAATCCCCATAGTTCATTACATTTATGAACCAGGAAAAGGATTCAAATTTTTTACAAAATAAGTTCCATTCATTTATATGTAAAATGAGTGTCAAGTAATTTTACTCATCAACAGAAAACAATAGAAACGATCAACCAAAAGATACCAAAAATTAACAATTGTTAACCTCATTAAACATTGATTTACTTTATGAAACTGTAGAGTATAGTCCTTGGTATTTTTGTATGGTTATTTGAATTTCTCAACTTATGAGTTCTCTTTCATTATTGCGTCGAAAAAAATGTGTTCATTTTCTTCTTACTCTGTTTCTTATTTACAAAAATATTGCTTAGTTCGTTGTTACATTAAACTGTTATTAAAAGAGATACAGTTGCCTCTTATTCTATTCGTATTCTCTACTGTCACCTGCTTTCTCTGCTGGAAGAACAAAAACAATTAAACAAAGAGTTGTCTCTTTTCGTTAGCAGAACGACAAGTAATCCGCGAGCAAATATGTATTGCCCGCAGAGGCAGAAATCGTGGAGATCGCTTAGTGGCAGGTCTCCAAGAAGAAAAATTATTTTTTGTACACCCTATATACTTCATGCGTTCGTCTGACCACACACTCAACATGTTACAACCCAATAATAATAATAATAATAATAATAATAATAATAATAATAATAATAAGTCCCCCTAAGTCCAGCCCTACGTCCGAGCGGAGAACATCGATGCCACGTGGGGGACGGGCAACCTTACTAATTTATAGGTAACGGCAAACAGGGCAATGCCAACCCATAGCTATATGGAGAGTCGAATTAACAGTCGAAAGGCCTCGGAACATAAGCCGCTGCCTGGGGAGCGCCAGGGCACGTCTGGAGCTAGCGCTGGCCGTGACAGTTTGCAAGCCGCTAGTGGTGTGTTGTTGAACAGGCGGGCACACACCGGGTCACCCGAAGCTACTACAGCCGATGAACGCAGCACCCAAATACATTCAGCTGCACCTGCCAACAGTGTTTCCTGGACATCACTCGGGACCACTCAGGCAGGCCTGCCACGACGGAGATTACATTGGACTATTGTCATGAATAAAAATATTGTAAGGGTATTCCAGCGCACTACCCGTTGCGAAACAGTCTATTTAGGTTACCGGCAGGAATTATATAAACGTTTTATGAAACTTTACCCACACTTAACTCAAATTACAGAATAATAATAATAATAATTATTATTATAATAATAATAATAATAATAATAATAATATTTTATCTGCAAATAAGCGTACTCTTGGTGGTAAAAAATAAGTAAGAATATAAAAATTAAAAGAAACAATACATACAAATATTAAATTAGTGGTACTACAGAATAGAATCCACTTTCTCCCACTAGTTAGTATTTTAATTAATTTAGTCCAGGTTAGCATTTCAGTATTGGTCCTCCCTCTTTCCAACTACTACCTATCGACGCGAAAACGACATTTTTTCACATTTTCTCAATGTTTCGGTCTCCTAACAGTACAATTGAAATATGTCTTAAAGAATTTAATCAAGAATAAAACAAGTTCCTTATTTAAATATTCTTTGAGAAATTTTGGAGCCGTTCTTGACAAAATGTTGTTTGAGCGTTTCTAAAAATACCCAACTTTGAGTTTATTTTCGCGAAAAAGTTTTGAGTTTTCGAGATACTTGATAAGAAATTATTTGAAGCACTTGTGTTCACGAATGCAGTACTGAATAGAAATTTATAATAATGAGACTTACACCATTATGTTAAGAATCCTTTACGCTATCCGAGGTAATAATTTAAAAAAAAATTTTTCCCCAAAATTAAAATTTTGGTTTCAAATTCGAAGGATCGTGAGGTCAGCCAGATCGATATATATATATATATATATATATATATATATATATATATATATATATATATATATATATATTGTGACGGACCGGCGATTCGGTCCTGTTCTACAGTAAATTTGTAAAGGGATCAGGTATTCTTTCTTGCGAATGGGCTCTGAGTGCATGCACCAACAATGAAACAATTACTTTTAATGTAAAAACACAGAATGATTTATTCCCAGGAGAGATAATAGATATTACAAAAACATCGTTCCATTGGATGTGTAGAAGGTAAACAAAATAATGGTTATCATTGATAACTTTCTCATGATACTGATAAACATGAACAATTTTCTTACTAACTACGTAAATATTGCTAATGAACACTTTCTTCCTGCTTTAACTTTACACTTCATACTGTAATTGGGAGCTCCCTTTGCATGCATTGATTTACAATCACCCCGTTATTTCAATACTTAAACTATTTACAGACAATGTGCACTCTTCCAAACACCCTTTCTATTCTTCACATCAAATTAACTACGTATATCTTGTTATTGTGCGTTATTTATTATTACATGGCAAATTCCTCAGCTAATATCCTCTCACAATCGTCTACCCCTTTCCAAATCACGGGATTCTTTTACCGCCTAATAATGAGTTTCTTCTAGTAACAGTCTTACTGGTTTTGCTGCGTCTGGAATTCCTTCGAGCTCACCAACTCCGAATGCGCCGGCGCGATGTGACGAGCCGGGGCCGTCTCGCCCGCCACGTGGGGTTCCCCCCAAACCAGCGTCTTCGCCGGGCCGGCGTGTCCACCCGCCGTCCGCAGCCGTCCTTGTTTCCAATTCTTCCAAATTCGTTTGTTAAGCCCGCCGATGCTGTATCGCTATGTTCGTTTCACTCACGCTGCCTTTGTCGCACACGTGTCTATACACTCATCACTTTCCTCACCTCACGCCGTTTAATCTTTACTGTACATCACTTAACTCGAAATCACTTAATAGTTCTCGCTGTTTATCATTGTCCTACGCTTCGATTTCTGCTCGATGGCATCGGATTCCTATCAACTATATTTCATCGCCGCCATCATTAGCTTTTCCGCACCACCGTCCGTTACCTCTTCCACCGACTCCTCCTCGCAACTGCTTCCTCCCGACTGCCGTCGTTCCCACGATCCCCTCCTCAACTGTCGAAGTCTCGTATTTCGCGCTCGCCTCGTCTCGCCCACCGCGGGACACTCTCCCGCTCGGTCGAGTCCGTCCGGACGGCCGTCTCCACCGCGCTGTTTAAACCAAGTTGGCACCCGCGTCTATGTTCAGAAACGCGGTGCGTTTCAATATATATATATATATATATATATATATATATATATATATATATATATATATATATTGCCATAAGTATTTCGTATTTCTGGTCGAAAATTCGCCGTTTTCAGACGCACGATTTACAATACTTTCTTTTTACATACGTAAGGGCGAGGAAGTAAAAAGGAGCAATTCCATCATGCATTTTTGAGATACCCTTTGAGAGACCCTCGTCGGATAGAAATTCATCAATTCGAACTCGCTTTGGCCGACCGAAATTCCCCAGTCGTGGGTCTACTTCCAATTCCATAATTTTATTATCAAATCTATCATGAACTAAATTAAAAGCTTTAGAAAAATCTATAACAATTGCATCATTCTTCCTCCTTGATCGAGTGAATCGGCATTATCTTGAGAAACGGTAGTTAGCTTCAGTGGCGGATTTATCGTTTTTGAGGCTCCAAGCTAAAATATTTCCGAGGTTCCAGTTTTTATGGTCAATAAAAACATATTTGAGATTGGAGGTTTTCAAACTTAAACTCAACCTTAATTTCAATATTAAACTCAAAATTAATTAAACTAAAATATGCCTTCAAATAATAATTTATATCCAATTTTAAATTTTAGAATTGATAACTATCGTCTGTCTGCAATATAAAATCAGCATCATATAAACCATTTATAAAAAAAAGGGCTAAAAATGCCGTTTACGCGATTTTTTTTCACAATATCAGAAATAGTATCGTCAAAAGGTAAAACCTTGGAGCTTATTATTTTCTTTGAACATTATTGTAAGAGAATTGGGTTTGTCTTATTCCATAATAGCTCGATACTAGTTTGAACCCTGTTACGTTTACTGGAAGGTCTTTCACCTATACAATTTATCACTAAAGATAAAAAAAGTTCAGCAAATTCTCAGTTTTCTTTAATAATTTTCGAGGCCCTTTGGACTATGAGGCCCCAAGTTGTAGCTTATTTAGCGTAACAGTAAGTCCGCCACTAGTTAGGTGACTTTCGCAAGAATAGGCTGGTGTACAGCCGTGTTGGTGATCAACTAGGAGTTTATTCGTGTACCCAATATGCCACAAATAGTCGGCAATTTGATGTTCTATTATTTTATATAGGTCTACTACCGATGTCAAGGTATTTGATCTGTGATCAAAGATTAATGAACGATCTCCTCCTTTTGTAAATAAGAATTACTGTAGATTTTCTCGAGTCATGAGGGACATTACCATTATCAATAGTAAATTCAAACAAATTCGCACTGTACGTCATCATGATTTCTCTTCCTATTCGTAGAATTTCCTTGTCAATATCATGCCCATAGGTGCCACTAGGTCCCATTTCTTTTTAGTCATTACAGCGATCTGCATACGTAGAAAGATAATACTTGGTGTTAAGAGGTTATCTGTGTCTTGATTTCGCAATTCACTGTTCAATAACAATAAAACTAGACAAGATATTTGGATCGTGAGAACAATAAATATCTAACAATCACCAAGTAAACGATGGGTAAAATAAGACATTCATGAACCAAACGAAGCCTTATGAAATCAAGATCAAGATAAAACACTTTAGAATGAATCACACACTTTTTACTTTCTCATCTTATTAGGTAAGATCAGAAAGTACTATAATCGCGCGTCGGAAAAGAGCGAATTTTCGACAGGACCTGGTAACGAAAAACTGGATAAAACTTGTTTCTCAATACATAGCAAATTGTTTTCTCTAACACGTTCTGTGGTCAGAATCCATGTTTTGTGGGTTCTCGATACCGATTAGCAGTAAGACATTTGTCAGTTCGTCTCTCTGAAGTCAATGCTAGCGCCAAAACTCTACAGCCGATTTTCCCCAAAACTGATATTCTTCGATGGATGTAACGTAACTCGAGGGTCTCTAAGTTTGAAATGGATATTTTGATTTTGGGGATATGTAACCGCAATAACGTTTTCAATCTTTTGTTAAAAATTACTCCAATTCTTTGGATAAAACTGTTGTCACTATTTTCCAAAGTAAAAAGTTGACATGTGACGGATAACAATCTTCAATAATTTGATCAACTTAAGGTATTATACAAATTCGCTACAAAACGTTTTAGTTGTATCAGGACAATCTATCAATAGTTACGCGTTACAAAGAAACGGTAATGTACATACATATAAACGCTTAGGCATCTCTTCTTTTTTCATGTCTCGCGAATAAACACGAACAATTTTGTCCTAAATGACGCTTAAAATAATGGTGCAAGGTTAATTATGGTTGCAATCCCCTAAATTTTTAAAATTGCAAAAAATATTTTTCGACATCTTCCTACAACTATAATTTGAAGGTAGAGTTTTGCTCTTAATAAAATATATTCTTTAAATACGGATCTTGAAATGAGGTTATGTTCAATTTTTTGAAAATATTTTTCGTATAATTAGTACGTAACATAGTTTTCGCATAATGTGACGTGAATAAAAGCAATTTTTAAATTTTTAGCATTTTTTCTCAGAAACGGCTCCAAATTTTTTATCCTCGAATTATCAAATGACGGTAAAAAAAGTGGTGCTAGACTCATTTTTGACAAACTCTCTGTATATTCGAAAATTGCAAAAAATTGCGAAACGTTAACATTGTAAAACTACAATATTGATAATACAGATTTAGCCTTAAGCAAAATCTGTATGATTAAAATCTTTAAAAAATTTTTTAAAATTAAAAAAAAAAAAACTTAATTTTTTTTTAAAAAAGGAAAAAACCAACTAATTAAAATATTTTTAAAATTGCAAACCTTAGAATGATGCGAGAATTTATGTGCTGTTGCAGCACCCCTATTTATCTTTTCAACCTTGAGAGATACGAAGATGCCGTTTGCATAGTCGAAGTATAAGTATGTATGTGGCTTCGCAGGCATGTGGTGTTTTGTTTTGTTTTCTGATATGTTTTAATGTAAAAATATAGAGCCGACGTTTTTAATGGAACAATATACCGAGTTTTCTCTAATCAGATTAATTGTTTTGTAAATAACGTATTTTTACAATTCTGACACAGATGAATTAATACAGCACAAATGTATTATTATTATTATTATTATTATTATTATTATTATTATTATTATTATTATTATTATCAGCATCATCATTCGAATAAAACTGTAAAATCGCATCGTCTTTTGAAATGGGAAGGAACATTTTCTAATGCTATCTTTCGCGAATCATAAAAATGTTATTTCCAAAGAAGCGTTTCAGAAATCCATGTTTAGGCTTTGTTAATTTAAACATGTTTTCTTATTTAAACTAAACCCACTTAAAAATAATTATTTATAAATAACATAGTGAATACCAGGGAGTAGTACACAGTGTTCTCCCTACTGCAAAAGCACGTGAATGCATTTATAAATATTAGAATTAACAATAAAGCATTTATTTTATTTGCAATCCACTCCACAACGGCAATTTGTATTCAAGTGTTATTGAACTCCTGTAATTAATAGCTAGTTCGGAAAATCCAGCAATAGTCAAGTGTAGGTTGCTTAATAAACGTCTTGCGACATCCCTGCTTCATACAATAATCTAACGAGCCATATTATGTACAGGATTTTCATTACCATGTACAGAAGTATGCACACAGTGCACACATTCATGACAAGATCTTTCAATGTAGGTGTCCCGCTTCACTTTTCACCTCCCTGCCGACAGATGGCAGCGTTCGCGTCCGGGCAGTCGATGTGAGTCCCCAGTCGGCCGCCAGATAGCTCTGCGAGAGGGGGAGTTCCCTCCGGGAACACAACACGCAGTGGCAAACGTCAAGCGGGCCCGGACTCACGCGGCAGTTGTGTTCAGTCGTCTCGCGGTCTCCTGCGCGCCTGGTGCTCGCCCTCCTGGGCCTTCCGCGACATGTGCCATCGAGTGACACGCGCCTGAACGCACACGCCCCTCGTTACTTAGTTGTTGAGTGTTGAGTTCTTTTATTCCCAGTCGTTCTTCTTCCACTTCGTGTTTTGACGTCAGTTTTGTTATGACGAGTGCTTCGACATCGTAAATATCAACCAGAAGAGATTGAAGGTGCAACACCCGAGGAATCGTCCCGGTTTCTTTGTATGAGAAGATCGTGAGCGTCCACGTAAGTGTTTTTATGGCTTGTTTCTTGTGCACGTTGACACGAGCCTCGCGCTGACAGCCGCCGTGACTTCACTTTCACTGGCGCTGGCGGGCGGGCGGGCGGACGCGCGCGGTCAGGACGCGGAAGGAAGTCTGCGCCCAGTGGCGGACGGGTGGGCCAACGCGAAGGGGCGCGCGGGGATTTCCACGCGTCCAAACTCAATTCTCCCCTCGTTGGTCTCATGGGCACGGACACATTGTCAGCCGGTTGCTACTGGAGATAAAACAACTGGTAAGCTAACAAAACAAACAATTGATTCTCTCGTCTAGTTGGGAGCATTTTTCGTCTCCCGTTAGTTTTTTCGCAATTACGTCGACTGTGTAAATATGAATGCCGATAAACTAGTTATCAACTAATGAACTGATAGAGCAGTTCTAATATTTCGCCAGATGGATGAGTGTGTAAATATTGAAACAGAGAAAGGAGATGATAAACGGGTAGACGATGTAGCGGATGGGCTACAGGAGAAAACAACTGATTACCCTTGCAAATAGGGAAATGGCACTAGAATATATCCCATTAGCGCTCCCACAGAAATGGGGAAATTTGTATTCTTCGCGCCTGGTGCCCTATGAGACAAGGGTTCGGCCCAGTCCACCCCGAACGGCGCCTGTCACGCGCTCCCCGGGCGCCGAATATGAGAAAGTATGCGAGGGGCGCGATCAGCACGAAGCGTGCGCCGTCGGCCCGTCCGTGCGCGGTGCGGCGCGGCGCGGTGAGGTTATCGACTGCAGCGGCAGCCGGCGGGCGGGCGGTGCGACGGCGCAGCCCGGGCCAGTCCACGGGATTTCGCCCGCCGCCCGCCCTCCGCCCTCCGCCCTTCGCCCGGCCCGCCTGCCGCCCGCCGACAATCTCTGCCGCATTCCCGTGCTCTCTGTCTCGCCCTCTGACGCCCTCTTCCGCCTATTGCCCGCGGCCTGTGTCGTCGTTCTTCGCCGACGTCGTCGTTGACGTCCTGCCACCGTCGTCGATGGCCGTCGTTTTCTGTCCATCTGCACCACGCATTCGTTTAGTCCTGCTAAAACATTCGCGGTATTTTGAGAAAACTTGCTACATCAGTACCTCTTTTAATTTTTTCATGAATTAATACAATAGCTAATTGACAGATGAAGCAAAACTGAGGAAAATACCAACATTGTGACAGAACTTTGAAGGAGTATCAGGAGCATCTTCAATAATTTGTTGATCTCGGGTGTACTAGAAGGAAAAATTTTGAATGAAAGAAAAAAAATAAAAATTTACGAAGTCAGTAATCAGTACATTATTTAAGCGATTATAGACCAAAATTGCGTTTTAAATGTTTATGTTTAATACATAATATTCTTTCGCCATCTACCCCAAATTATTCCTAATATTCACTCCATTTGACAGGTTAAAAGACTCGGCGCTACAGAATTTTAAATGCAATTTAAGTATTAACCTGCTCAGGATAAGACCCAAATACTAAATGAAAACTTTGCAAAAATTTGTTGAGAGAGTCAATGAGATAAATTCAAACGAACAATCTCACTTTTCTTTACCTTCCAAAAATGTCGACGATTGAACTTCCGATGTTTCCAGTTCTCGGTGTTCAAACATCGGATTCATTTCTGAATCTTTGAGGGGATCTTCCACAAACCTTACCATTGCATCTCGTATGCTTCGGTGTCAATTACCTTAAACAACTCAGTCTTTCCCAACTGTACCATTCTACAAATGGGCATTATTTTTCTTTTCTGTTACTGAAAAATAAAATGTTTTATTGTAGAATGCTCGAACTTAGTGTTAACTTATGGAATTAGTGAACTTCATTGTTAGAAAAGTGTTGAAAAGCAATACTCTCTAGTAATAGTCTTAATTTTAAGCTATCGTTTCTCTTCCCAAAAAAAGCAAGATTGGCTGTTTCTTCACACTTGTCAGGGTGTCATCATTTCTTATTAATGTACAGCAGAGCACACACACATTAATGCACAGCAGAGTATACACTCTAACAAGTATCCAAAGATAATTCTGTTCCATCAACAAGAAAGACGAGAATGTGTGTACTCATTTGCGAATTCTGAAACACATTTGAACTAGTTGAAATAATAGTCGCCTACTCTGACGAACATTTTGAATACACAAAGTTGTCAGTAATTATCAAACATTTAAAAACTATCGTCTCTCAAAATTCAGCACTGCATTTTCTTTACTTCCGTATTTCTTTTAAATATTTAAAGCACCCAACTTCGTTTCCTCTGTCCACTCGTTCCCTTTTATTTGATTTTTGTACTCCCCTTCAAAAAAAACGGTTTCGTTCATTTAACTGTGTAAAGCGAGCCGCGCGGAGTGGCAGCTACTGGCTGGTGCAAGGCCCCCTGCACAGCTGTAACCGCCGCATCCGCGTCTGGCCCTCCCGCCGCCGCAGCGTCGCCGCCACCGCACTGCCTCCACTGCCGCCGCCACCGTCTCCACCGCCACTGCCATCGTCGCCACCGCCATCGTTGCCGCCGTCATCGTCACCATCGCCATTGTCACTGTCGTTACCATCGCCATCGTCACTATCGCCGTCCGTCACCATCGCCTCGTCACTGTCGTTACCATCGCCATCGTCACTATCGCCGTCGCCATCGTCACCATCGCCATCGTCACTGTCGTTACCATCGCCATCGTCACTATCGCCGTCGCCATCGTCACCATCGCCATCGTCACTATCGTTACCATCGCCATCGTCACTATCGCCGTCGCCATCGTCACCGTCGCCATCGTCACTGTCGTTACCATCGCCATCGTCACTATCGCCGTCGCCATCGTCACCATCGCCATCGTCACTATCGTTACCATCGCCATCGTCACTATCGCCGTCGCCATCGTCACCATCGCCATCGTCACTATCGTTACCATCACCATCGTCACTATCGCCGTCGCCATCGTCACCATCGCCGTCGCCATCGTCGCCATCGCCATCGTCGCCACTGCCATCGTCGCCACCGCCCCGCCGCCGCCGCCGCCGCCGCCGCCGCCGCCGCCGCCGCCGCCACCGCCACCGCTGCCGACATCGCCGCCGCCACCACCGCCACCGTAACCGCCACCGTAACCGCCAGCGCCGCCGCCGCCGCCGCCGCCGCCACCACCGCAGCCACCGCGACGCGTCACCGAGTTGACTCTCCCGCTGTTCCCGGAGCCGCGTAGCCGCCGGGTTTAATTTTGAGGTTCGCTTTAAAAAAGAAAGAAAAGCGCGGGGCGGCGCGCCGTTAAGTGGTGACACTGACAGCTGGCTGCCCCGGGCGCGAATTTCTCAGGAGCCCGCGCCATGAGAACGACGAGTCAGCTGGGCCGCGAGCTCAGTGCGGGCTGCGAGAACTGGAGCTCGAGCACCACGCTCAGACGATGCGCCACTTAATGAGCTGCTTACGCGAGTTAAGAGGTCTCGCAGACGCTGCCAGCTTGCTCGCGAGGCAGAAGAGCGGGCGCCAATTGCTAGATTTCAAATGAGCAGAACCCATTCCAAAAAATGTCCAAAATGCACATGTCTGGATTTCTACAAAAGTTGGCAAGTATAGGAGAGGGTACCATTAGGCATTCATTTTGAATGGAAATGGAAATTATTATTAATTTTTATTTCATACTTTTAATTTATATTATATAACAGGGAATGTTAAATTATTTCCAGTATAATAATTCATCTATTTCTGCATCGTAAACGTCAGCCGTCTTGGTCTTCTCGATTTCACCCCATTCACTCATAATGTACAGTCAGGGTATTACGTAACACTATTTTTTATTATAGTCATACTTTTCTCCATTCTTCAAATGTGGTTTATTGGGAAACATTAATATATCCTTCATGTATTACATGCTTGAAGAATTACTATGTAAAAATTGTCCAATGAATCTTGACGGATATAGCCAGTGCCGTTCACCATTGACGCATAGCATTTTAAGCACCCTTCCTACTTCTTCAACTCATTTCCTATTTCTTTAGTTATCTCTAATTGTTTGTTCTGTTACCTAGTCTTATATTGCACAAATGCCTTAAATCGCGATATACATTGCGCTCAAGTATTCCCCCAAACGAACAAAAGTAGTAAATTCTCATTATGAAAATAAAAGCGACCCCTCTTAAAATATTATTTTCATAGATGACGAGTGTGGTTGCAAAAATTTAATATTTTCCAGGACGAAGTTACTTTATACCTTCTAAGTTTAAATAGGTATTGAAAACTGACAAACTTACGCTTTTAAATTCCCTCTTTTCAGAGTTTCTTTGTTCTTTTTTTCTTTCTTGTTTCTTTTCGCCCTATTTTTTCTTCTCTTTCTTTCTTTTTTCTTCCTTTCTTTCTTTCTTGGTGAAAAAATTTAAATACATTTCGAAAAAATCCCAAAGAAGTGTTATAAAATAAAACCTCAAAATTTAATTTACACGCCCCAAAATTTTGCATGCTTTAGACTATAATTTGGTCAGCCCTGAGAGCATCCTTCAACAAAGGCATTCTGCGAAACGCTGTACAAAATCATCCAGGAATTTCCTTTCTTGTTAGAATGCGCTTTCCTCGAAATGCGGGAAAGCAAATTCGCTTCATTAAATTACTCGAGAAGTTCCTTCCGGGCCCGAGAAATATTATGTAGCGTATTAATGTTTTTTAATGCGACAGATTATGAAACATACGAAGCATCATTCAAGGAAGTGAAACTTTCAGCTTCATAGAAAGTTGTATTTGCCGAACGTTGTTGATGGGTCATTTCGTTACGTACCAGTACGTTCATAATGAAGATAATGTTAGAAACTCTCTCATGATGCGTTCATCTGTCAGATTCGTCGAATCACCTAGTACAGTCCCTCAAAATTCGTTCCTCGCTTTTACTTCAGTTAAGACGGTGATAGATAATGGCATGTTTGGGCATGGCAACTTTGGCACGTGCCTCAAAGCGGTTCTGAAAAAGAGTGCCATTCTATTTCTTCGAGTGAAAAAAAAATTACATGACAATAATTTTTATTTACACCGATACTCTTTACACGGAAAAAGAATAAACTCATTTTTATTTTAAATGTATCAAACTTGAGTTGTTTATTGCCACATTGCATCCTTATTGCCATCACTTTTCATAGTAATTTTTAAAAAAAATGCATTGTGATGGATGCCCAATCGGAAATATCTAATTTCTTACGTAATAAATTTATATTCGAAGTACATGAAGTAATTGTAATTAATTGTAGTAACTTTCCTGATTTCGTAAATAGGTAGCGTGTTAGGGGCACAATTTCAGTATTTGCCAATACCTACATACACCTCCGGGGAGAAAGCACAATTTTAATCTAAATAACGGTCTCTAACAACTCTGTAAAACTATGAAATATCTTCAATACGAGTTAAAGTTATTTCAATGTAATAATATAAATTTCCAGGCCCTTAAAATTTATTACGAAATTACTGTGATATTTTTAATTTAATGAGCGTGAATTCATGTCATTAATCCAGTTGCACACTATTGACGAACATGATATAAAAATAAACAAACATCGATATTGGATGTTTTCACTTTGTTTTCCAACAAAGTTATTTTGTAACTTCGCATGTTTCACGCACCTGTCACTGTGGTTCTGTTTACTTTATACAGTAAAAGAATAAGAAGGCAAATTATAAAAGTTGCTGAGTAAGAGAAAACAATTGTTGGCTCCTGAACTTTTTGCTTTATGAATTTATGTAATTTTCGTAGAAAAGAAGAGAAAACATGTGAATAAAAGCGTTGTTTCTGTGAAGTGGGAGAATCTGAGCGTATGTTTGTCAAAAGCAGCAAGGTCAATGACAAGGAAACATTGGGCATTTTGCCCAGTCGATCATGTCAGAAAGAATGAAATATTGTCTCTAATTATTGATAGTATTCAGTACATTACTAGGGACACCATAATGTTATGATATGTATTTGCACAGATCTTTGTTCCCAAATTTTTGACAAATATATTTTTATGAAAAAAAATTTTAATATATTTGTTCATATATAAGTATTGTTACTAAAAAAATGAAGTATGTTACTGTCTCTCACAAGGTAACATAAGCAATTTCATTTAGTTGGTTCGCTTGGTGAATTTTTTAGACTTAGTTATGAACATCCCAGATTGACATAAATAGAGAACTACCGATCCCTAATTTCACACTGTATAATTCCATTGATTTGTCTCGTAATAAAGTGTTTGTGTTTATTTTATATTATTCATGAATATAACTCTGTACTCATTCGTGGCATTACATTGTTTCATTAAAAGTAAATAATTGTTGTAATAATTTGATAGAATATTAATCTCCGATGTGGATCTCTTATTTTGAGTTCTTATAGGGCGCCCTTATTTTGAATTCTTGTTGAGAGGTCTTATTTTGAGTTCTTATTTGTATTGATTGTCAACCAATACAAATAAATCTATTTGTTATTTTAAGCTCAAAAATGTTGAAAATAATGCTCATGGTGATGACCGTGCGAGATATTTAGAGTACTGCATAGTCGATTTATAAAAATTTATCCAAATAGTCATGTAACCATAAACGTGTCCGTTCGACAAATTGTACTTTATTGCACATTTTCGTACTTGACAAGTATGCTATTCTTTATTTGCAGCTCATTTTCGTTTGAATAAAAAATAACGATACCATCAAGGAAGAATATATGTCGTTCTTGCATCACGGACTTCTCCGACCAGAATATTCATAAGTCGTAAGAACGTGCGGCTGAGAGATTTATTGTTCTTTGAAAGGAATTACTGTTCAAGTCTCCGTAGGTGTAAATAAGTCTTCGATGGAATGCAATTTATATTATCTGGAAGGGTCACACGAGTTTAGTTAATTCTTCGAGCGTCCACGAACACTTTCTCTGAAAGGTACCGCGGCGCGCCGGTCCGAGAATAGAATGAAATCATACACATCACGTTTCCGTTGTTAGCGTCTGTTGCGTGGTCGTATGTCTCCGCAGTCCGGCGGGCAACCTGACCTTCCACTTGACTCGTCCGCCGCCGCGGCGTCCGATGGACAGAAATCGAAAGTCGCGGGAATGCCGTCCTGCGGCTGGACCGGCTCCGGCGGCGGCGGCGGCGGCGGGGACGGCGCGGCGTGACCGGGTCGGCGATGCAACGCCGGCCGCAGTTGAGGTGATGGTAGCGGCGGGTGGCAGCGATGAAGATGGCGGCGATGGGGTTGGCAGGAGGTGGCGGCGTGTGGCGGCGTGTGGCGGCGTGTGGCGGCAGTGGGTAGCAGCGGGTGGCGGCGGGTGGCGGCGGGTGGCGGCGGGTGGCGGCGGGTGGCGGCGGGTAGCAGCGGGTGGCGGCGGGTGGCGGCGGGTGGCGGCGGGTGGCGGCGGGTGGCGGCGGGTGGCGGCAGGTGGCGGCGGTGGCGGCGGGTGGCGGCGGGTGGCGGCGGGTGGTGGCGGGTGGTGGCGGGTGGCGGCGGGTGGCGGCGGGTGGCGGCGGGTTGCGGCGGGTTGTGGCGGCGGGTGGCGGCGGGTGGCGGCGGGTGGCGGCGGGTAGCGGCGCGTAGCGGCGGGTAGTGGCGGGTAGTGGCGGGTAGCGGAAGATGGCAACGAGTGGTGACGGTAGAGGCTGGAAGCAGCGGGAGGCGATGGGGATGGCGGTACGCGGCGGGTAGCGGCAGGTGGCGGGTGGCGGAGGTAGCGGCGGGTGGCGCGTTAGGAAGAGGGTGTCGGGGGGGGTGGGAGGCGGCGGGTGGAGAGGGAGGGGGAGGGGAAGGCGGCGCATCTGCAGCCGCCCCGCCCTCGCGCTGCCCTTTAGCGTAGCCGCGGGCTGGCGGTCGCCGCGAGACGATGGCGAAGGTGGAAAGTTGCATCGGGATAACCGTGATATTATGTAACTTCTTAATGGTTTTTCTCAGATATCAACTTTATTCTTTCCGTTTCTGGTATTTTATTTTATTCAACATTTAGCCATTCGATTGGAAGTTTGTATTTCTTTTGCTTCCGGATTCCTTTTATGTTTCCTTCGCTACAGTTATTGTAGACCAGAAGTAGTTGCCTATTCTCACAGTATTCCGTGGGCGATTGACGTAAGCGTGAGCAAAATATTTTGTTTTCCTTTCAGTTTGCAATACATCATCAACGTTAAACAGCTATATACTTTTGCATGAAATTATTTAGTGAAATGATTCAAACTACATCAGAATGTAAGTGTTCTGCCCTAAAAGGGGAAGTGTGCAAATGATTATTCGTCCCAATTGAAAGAATTTAGAAAAGTTCTTTGCACTAGCCACATACTTGTGGATAGAAAAATGAACTCTTTCGAAACGTATGCACGTTGTGCAATGAGCGGGCGAACAATGAATATGTATATTGAAGACGTCCGTTAACGTTCAACCGCCAGGGGGTTTTGGGTGCAATGCATGTTCTGGAGGTGCGCTTGAAACCGGCTCGCCCCTCGCGGTGCGCGTACCCCTGCAGGGGAGGCGCCCGGAGGGTGTGGCCACAGACAGGCGCCCACCTGCACTCGCGGCAGCTGCAGGCACCTCCCCTGCCAGGAACGGATTTCTTTGCGCCTCGTGGAGCTCAACGTTTATCTTTTCAAAATGTGTGGACATAATCGGAGGCGATGTCGTCTTCAAGCACAGTGTGAAAACCCTGTAATCTGCAAATTAACACTTTTGTTAATTTTTGGATAATACGGGAATGATAAAGCTGATCGTGTTTAATAGTTCTTCAAATATGTTTCTTCAAGAAACTATTAGAAACGTTTCAGATCTCTAATAATCACTTCGGAAGCGAGTCCGTATTTTGGGTTATAATGTGGTGTTCCATACAAATATAATAATTGTATTATCAATGAAGATAAGTAGATGTGCATTTCGCCTTTAATGTTCTGCATTCCTGTATCTGCATTATATGTTTTGTTCTTAATTCTTTAAAATTTATTAACATCTAATGTATACCGAGAAATAGCTCAGAATATCATAGCATAGTCATTAATTTATTACGCTTTTTTGGCTTTAAAATTTTTGTACTAAACGCGTTTTTCGTGCTTTTATTCTTACCAACCAATCAGTATGAACAATCTGTTAATTCATGGCTTCTTTTTTATGTTAAAATAAATCACTGCTTCTTCTGATAATTTCCCCAAACAAAGACAACGGCGTTTTTTGATTTTGTTAATTGGTTTTGGGTGTGTTGAAAGAGTTGGGCTCTAACTCCCAACTGGCATGAAGGGCGTTCCCCGTTCCGGGCAAAGCGACATCAGTTGGCTTATATCCCGTTAGACACTCGAAGAGACCCAATCACGCAGTAATCTTAGTTTGTTACGTGATTATCGCCGCATAACACACTACACGTGAACGCAAACATGTATATAAACATCACCAACTATGTACTTGCCTCTCTTGACAATTACTTCTTGCATGGATTTAATGACCGTTTGCACTCCGGGTTCCTGGAAAGGAGAACCGAAAAGAAATAGTCATTACAGTCGATCGACTTTCCGAACTCGTGGTTTGTCTTCCTCGCCTCCCATCGACGACGGCCCGCACAATCCACCCTCCCGGGCATTCCAATGAGGCCGCGCAGCGTACGGGACTCGCCAACTGGCCATTTCGCGGCGGTGCTGGGGTGGGGGTGGGAGGCGCGAGGTGGGGCCGGGGCGGCGGCGGCGGCGGTGGCGGCGTGCGGCGGTGGGGCAGGGGTGGCGGCGTTGGCGGCGGAGGCGGCGGCGGTGGCGGTGGCAACGGTGGCGGCGATGGCGGCGGCGGCGATGGCGGCGGTGGCGGTGGCGGTGGCGGTGGCGGCGGCGGCGGCGGCGGCGGCGGCGATGGCGATGGCGGCGGTGGTGGCGGCAGTGGCGGCGGTGGCGGTGGTGGTGGCGGCGGCGGCGGTGGCAACGGCGGTGGCAACGGCGGGGCGGTGGCGGCGGCGGCTGCGGCGATGGCATCTGTGGCGGCGGCGGCGCTGGCGGCGGCGACGGCGGCGGCGGTGGCGGCGGTGGCGGCGGTGGCGGCGTGGCGGCGGTGGCGGCGGTGGCGGCGGTGGCGGTGGTGGTAGTGGCGGCGCCACCGCCGTCGCCGGGACGCCGACGCTCGCGCGAATCGCTCGCCGAACGCCCCCCCCCCCTCGCCCCCTCCCGCCCTCGGCGCGCGCGATCAACATACGTAATTGGGGAGCGCGCGAGCCCGCATCGGTAATGCCATTGTGCCCTGGCGGCAGACACGCACACTGGGCCTAAAGGTGCCGAAACGACGCGTACCAAACATTTTAAAGCCATAATAAAGGTCACTGAACTTTTAAAAAATTGGGTGCGTGGCTGCAATTTGCATCAAAAGTGAAGCTTCAAAGACACAGGAATTGGAATTTTGTCAGTAAAAGTTATTTTTTAACTGCAAGACTTGTTTCTTCGATTCCATTTTCGACGCCTTCTGGGGCGCTCAGTTATTTTTCGACATTATTAGTAAGAAATATGTAACAAAAAAAGATTCATGGCTTTGGCTCTTCACACTGCTGATGATCGACATTGAAGAAAATTCGTGAATGTTTACTATTTAATATTTTGGTTCGTATGTAATGTATCAAGTAGTTTTCCGTATTTTCTCCTATCAACACCAGATGAAAATGGATCAGTACAATAACAAACGGGCCATTTTTTAGTGAAGAGAATAAATGCGTTTAGAAAACAGTATATTTTACTAGTTAAATCGTAGTGAAGTTGATTCACGAGACGGCCGGGATATAGAACAAAAAAAATCATTCTTCGGCCACGGTATAAGCGACTCCATATTAAAACCGTTTTTCTGCCTTTTTGTTTGCACCAACTACATTTTTGATACAGGCCAACGGACGATTATTTTGACAGGTTAACAGTTAAGTTACACAGGTTAACAGCGAAGACCGCATCGCACGTACTCTTCCGCGAGCTGATCAATCTTCGGAAATGTCAGCTCAATGCGTGCAGCGTATCAAAGAGCCTGTTTTACTAAATTCTATACTGATTGCAATTATGTTCGCAATAGGCGAACGTTTAATCAAAAATAGTTCTTGAAATAATTTTATTTTACTTAAAATTGTTGAAGCTTTTTTCGTGAATCACAGTTTCAAAAATAAATAGTTTTCATGCAAACATTCTTCTGTTGGCAAAATGACAAAATAATAGAGAATAGCACAAGTTAACGCCAAGCTAACGTTCGTGAAATGAATGAGAATAATTTCTGTTACTCATCAATACCGCCCAAGAATACGCTCAGGACCTCCATATGATTTGGTAGAAATTAATATCAAAATAATCGCTCATATCTTTGAACCGAATCTGTACGCTAGGATTGTTTAGAAGACAAGAATTATCATCATCACCATTATCATCAGGAATTCGGTGTCTGGTCAGTACTGCCTCCTCAAAACTGATCTCGCCATATTTTCTTAGCTGTCCCCAGTGATCTTCCTTTCGATATGTATTGCATTATTGTTTTAGTCATTCTTGTATTCGCAATACCTTCAAAATGTCTCTTCCATGTCTTTTGGTATTGTTTAATTGTTTCTAATACATTTGGCATTTTTAATTATTCTCAAATTTCATCATTTCTCTTTTTTCCCAAAGTATAAACGGTGACATATCTTCAAAAATTTTATTTTACAGGTCTCCATTCTTTTTTTATCCAATTGTCTTAAGACCCAAATAACGCTGCCACAGACCAATGTAACTTTGTATTAAATTTAGAGAACTATAGGCGATTGATTATTTTGTTTCCGGGCACATCGTGCTTGTGTCATTAATCCCGTAAGAGTAGTGTCTTTTTTATCACGGAAGATGGTGGTGTTTACCTCCCTCCAGCTGAATGGTGAGAACCCTTGCCGATCTATACTTCCTCCGGCGGGTTTTCCCACCCGATATCGCCCAAGAGCGGGCACCGCTCCATCCGGGACAAGATCTGAGCTCCGTCCGATCTCCCGGCATGTTAGTATAAGTGTGTCTAAGGGGGAGGATAGGATAAGATCGCGCTGGGTTGGTTTGGTTTTTTCGTGTTTCCGGGCGCGTCAACTGCTTTGGTCATTAGTCCCGTTAGTGTAGTGCATGTTTTTTCTCGGGAGATGGCGATGATCTTCCCCCGCTGGATGGCGAGATCCGGCGCCGACCTACCGTCGGCTAGTGGGGTTTCCCCCTAACCAGGACTCTCCCACCAGCAGGGCACCGCCCCAGCCGAGACAAGCTCTGAGCTCCCGACCGGTCTCCCAGAATATGTGGTAGTGCAGCGCATGCTAGTATAAATGTATTTGTAAGGGGAGAGGAGAAGACAAGGAAGAGGAAGGAAAGATCGCGCACGGTCCGTGGCCCGATGGGTAGGGTACTGCTCCGGCATTCGCCTGGTGTTGATCGGAGAAACCACGGAAAACTACCGATCAGAGCAGCCGGCCGCTAGAATTCTCCTGGTCTAGTAGTGTCGCTAGTGTTGAAAATCCTACCACCGTGGGAACTGGAACCGTAGGACCTCCCGTTCAGAGCCACTGCAGCGCCATCATGTGTTGCCCGGAGCCACCTAAGCCAGTAGTCGAGAATGGAACTTTGGGAAGACGGAGCAAGTGAGTGGCCCACTGCGCGTGGTCGGCGGCGTGGGCACGGCCGGTCTGGCGCTGCAGGCCCACGCCCGGGGCGGGCGGCGAGGCCGGTTCGGGCGGAGTGGGCGGGCGGGCGGGCGGGCGATCGGGCGACGGAATTCGGACGCGCCTCAATGAAGCAAGTGCCCGCCCCGCCCCGCGCCCAGGAAGGGACGTGTCACGTTGCACAACGCGCCGGGGTGAGATGGGAACGCGGCGATGACCTTCCTTGTCACGCGCGGAATATGCAGCCGGTTATTACAGTAGGCGTATTAAAATGGCAGCTCCTTAGGCCGCATTGTGTTCGATACATAGTAGCTCTCACTTTCTAGTGGACGTCAGTAATCCGATTGTTTTATATCCGGTTCTTCCTAAGCCGATATTTTAAACACCTTTTCTTCTTCTTCTTCTTCTTCTTCTTCTTCTTCTCTTCCCTTTATTATTATTATTATTATTATTATTTTTAGCAATATTTATATTATATTTTTTCTTGTTCATTCTTGTTTCTTCAGAAGTATTCGATTTTCTTTCGGCTGACAAAGTCTCATTTCTGGATTCTTAAAATATTCTAAAACTTAACTAGTTACATTTTTTAAACAACTTTCTGTGCCTTCAAATTTTCCGGGATGTTTGCAGAGTTGAATTCAAATTATCTGTCAAACAACACTGAAAATTAGTTGACAGTTTCTCAGCTAAATGAATTAAAACTTCGAAGTAACTAGAATGCCTTTATTATCTCATATAAATAATTTATTATTATTGACATTTAGATTTGATCTGTAAGTTTCTACATTTTTATTGCCACACATTTCGAGCTTCAACTGCAGTAGTCTGTCTGCGTGGACCACAGTCATAGCTGGACAGTCTGAGCGTGGCGGAATGTCATTAAGATTGCTGTTGTTCACTTACCTACATAATGACTCTGCTTCAGATGAGTAATTTCTTCCATCATATTAATTAAAGTTTTATTAGAAAATTATACGTTTCTTTGAACTTCATTTTGTGAGCAAGGTAAACAGGAATCTGAGAACTGTTCAATCATGAAAGCGTCATTGCCTCAAAAAATTGGGGAAAATGGATCCAACACGGTAAAAAAAACATTATGGTTCATTGTTTTCTAGGAAATTATTGAAAAATGTGTATCGCGTTGAAAGAGAGCTTGAAGTCACGCCGTAGTACGCACGAGAACTGAATGGAGTCTGGTGAAGAGGCTGAGTCAGAAATTGCCCGTATAATCCCGTTCTTCACTTCGGCTTTCCCCTTGATCGGGTGTGAAGCTTGCAACCTTACAACTTGCCGTCGTGACTAAGTAATTTGTCTGTCAACTGCAATAGACGAGGTGATTAGCTTGATATTTTTATTATTACTAAATATTCATAACTGGAATTAGCAAATAAATGTATGTTTAGGTCCATTCACAAGCCCAATTCACAGAACATTCGCCTTTCAATTACCTGCACGCAACGTTACGTGTCTAACGACTCACTCCCATCCTCAACTTTTTTTGGTTATACGTCATTTTAGTGCGTGATTTTCTTCATATTCTCTTACATAATATAAAACGCTTCAGTCCATATCTTATTTTTTAAAAGAGTTTAAGGAGTATATTGACTTCATAATATCAGGAATGTTCCCAACAGGGATGATTGTCTGCGTTGTAATATTGATGATAGATATCCTACTTCTTCAGTCAATCAAAATACTGTTATGCCATAAAAGTAAACTTTATTCACCCGTCACATAACACACGACGTTTTGTAATCACATTAGTCACATCTTTAGGTGAAAAAAATTGTAATTCACTTGCGCAATACATCGCGGACATATGAAGGTTGGAACCCAATGAACGGTTAGGCTTCTTCAGAAGGACCAGGAGACGGGCATGAAGTATGCACAGCACTAAAGGACACTGCGCCAAAATTTCTTCAAAATATCAGGAATGTTTCTAATAGTAATAATGGTCTTGTTATAATATTGATGACGTATCAAGGAGAATAATATTGATGACGGAATCAAGGAGTGTATTAACGTGCTTCGTGAGTGATATCATTCACATAATGTGACATTTCATGAAACCACGGCACATAGGCACTTTATCGAATGTTGAGGGGATTACAATTTTAAGGGGGTTATTTTAGTTTCTTTATAAATTGTTTCAAACTTCTACAACCAAGCTACAAACAATTCACATCATGCCAAACATTACAAATCGTGCCAAACATAAGGATTTGAAGAGTATCCAAGTGTCATTCCTTCTATCATCTACACAAAGCCACAGGGTACGCCAAACAAATGTAAATTCGACGGGTAGGTTGACTAACATTTGCACGGAACATTCTTTTCGATTCGTCCGGAACAGATGTTAGCGCAAACTGTGGACTCTCATAGCGGTTCCTCAAAAGCTAACGTGCGCGTTGCTGAACCATGCTGGGAACGTAGCTCTCAGTGAGTCGAGGACTCGAATAGAATAGCATATGATTTGTGTGTCGTCAAATAAGTCTGAGTTAAATTGAATATGAATTGAGAATCCACCAAAAAGTGCTGCGATAACATTGAAATATTTACAAATTGATTAGCATTGCCAGATGCTATAGATATGACCGTTTCTATAAAAATGGCGTGTTGTAAAAGATCAGGAAAAAGCGATGAAATCAGATTATTAACTCGTATAAAATAATGATTCCCATAAATTTTAACTAAATAACTTGAACTGTAATTAAGAAGTACTAATTTGTATGGACAAATTGTGGGATGTCAGTCTCTGTACAAGTTGATTGATTTTGTTGCAATTTCTTCTCGGCGTGTGAAGGGTAAGGTGAGAAAGTAAGTAAATCGCCGGTGAAATTTGGCTAACATCCAGGCATAGACATAAGGTAGCAGAAGACGTCATGGTATAAAGGCAGCGGTGCTCTCACTTGAGATACGATCTTCCGTTCCCTGCAATCTTTCTATGACGTAACGCGCTAACTTGTAAGAGGACTGGCATTTGCATATTGCAGCTTGTCAACAGAAATTCATGCGATGAAAGAAGCATTATGATTATGAGAGGTGAATTATTAGAGCCAGGATAATTTTTCTGGTAGCACCTTGTGCGTGGTTTGCATGTGAAAACACTTTTACCATGCTACTCAGACCACTGAATGAGAAGAATTGTTTCTATTAATATTTTGCATTATAGAAATCTTGTTTCTCTCTCTCTCTCTCTCTCTCTCTCTCTCTCTCTCTCTCTCTCTCTCTCTCTCTCTCTCTCTCTCTCTCTCTCTCTCTCACCCTCTTTCACTTGTCACGAATTGTTACAAACTGTGAAAACTTACTATAAGTTTTCTTGTTGAAAATGCAAATAATGGAGTTTTCAAAACTGTGAAATATATCTCGCCATTAATAGTGTTTATACTAAAGTAAACCTCATTCATGTTGTCAATAGAGAAAAATTCATTTCTGTCGGATTGAAGGGTATCGAACGAGTTATGAAGCGCATTATAAAACTCATTATAAGGAAGCTGAATTTATGCTTGAATAGGACGAGAAGGTCGTAAACGAATGATCGTGGTGAGTGCATTATATCATCCTGGTTGGAGGATAGGAATGCAATAACAAAAGCGGGGAAGATATGTCACTGTTTGTTCATCTTGTTTCTTTCCAGCTTCGAGCCACGTTAAAAATGAATTCTGAGAACACACACAGGAACTCGATCCATGTCCTTGTCAATAAAGCGTGTCCATTACCCACTGAAAAGTCGTTCATTCGATTCCTCTCTTCTCGTTGGAACTTTTAGTTATTTCTGGACTAAGACATCTACTCAGACAGAAAACGTCTGGAAACGTCTTAATAACAACGTGAGGAAAATTAGTTCTGCATACAGTTGTGACGAACTAAAAGTAATCGATGTGTAACAATTTTGATATTTATGATTTATGAAAGGCGTGTAGCACTAAAATACTATTGCTCAAAATTACCTACGGAATCTACTTCGTAGGTACTTCATGATTTTATTAAGATGCATTTCAATTTTGAAGTCTATTCGCGAATTATGGAAACTTCAATTCATCCTTCATTAATTCTACGCATTTGATGAAATTTAAGATATAGACTGCAGCGTATTGTTTGCCATCTCACGTTAGCACTATGAATTCGCTATTCTTGAGTTCCGAACATTCGTGATTAGAGTAATGCTACCGGTTTTAATATTAGCGATTTCAACATTCGCGAGTGCCTCTTTTGGTCGTACAATTTTTTTAAGCGAGAAAATTTCTTTATTTCATCATCATTTGAGAACCGAACTCAGCAGACACCGGAGTTCAAAGTATCACGTTCTGCAAAAATGTCAAAGTTGGAATGTCAATTTACATTAATGGAAAATTGTGAAATAATTCCAGTTGCGTCAAATTGGAGGTAAAGGTTTTGGCTACAAGAACATGAAAGTCGTTCAGGATCTGTTCAGCTCTCATTATAATGACCTCACTGAAGAGGAGCTTCGGGAAATTATCAGCAAAGAAAACCTCCTCGAACGTAATGATGAAATAACGGAAGCGAAGCTGCGTTCTGGAGCAGCCTCAAAACGGTTAATGGCGTTCTAAAACAATCCCTGGTGGCTAGGGCATTCAAATGTGATCCGAACGTGAAAATAACATCCAAATTTAAGAGAGAAATGGAATCAGCAACTCTTCCATATTTGGATATTAGAATGAAGAGGGTGATGAAATAAAAACGTCAACAAATCTTATATCCAATCACTTTCAACTGTGAAAGAAGTTTGAAATATTGTTTTATTTCTTCTCTTTGGGAATCGTGAATTCTGTATGTAGTAGCGCTTACTCAGTTCTATTGTAATTGTTTGTCAATTTTTCTTTATTTTTTAAACAGCTTTGCGATATCCAGGAACCTAATGCACCTTCCTTCATTAAAAGATGGACTCAACATTCGCGGACTTGACATTCGAGATGCTATTTGAGAACTTTACTTTCGCGAATGTTGAGAGATTACTGTATGCCATACTTTTCAAAAGGGAAGTAAATTAATTGTTTCTTGTTCACTTGATCTTTGCATTTACAAAACCTAGTATAAATAAAGATTATATCTCTTAATTTATAGGTATTTTCAATTTTTTTTGTTTTGTTTATTTGCTTACTTCGTTTTCATTATCTAGTGAAGTTTCGCCGACTAATAAATGGCGTAGAGAAACCTGATTATTTCACATACAGCAACTTGTTTTCTTTCATAAATGATTATCTCACTGTGTCATGACAAAATTACTCACAGGGACGCATTACATTTTCTTCATCTTATTCAAAATCTCACTTCCCTCCACTAAGGACCAGTAGGTCCTCGACGAGAGACTGTGAACGGGAGCATATCGACGAGACGCCAGCCAGGGGGCCGTGGAAAAGGGGGGAGGGGCGTGTGTCCAGAAGGCTTTGGGGCGGGCGGCGTCAATATCTCCGCGGAGCAGCGGCCGTCTGCGGGGCTTAGCTGCGCTTCCCTGCACACTACCCCCTCCCCCCCCCCCATCCTTGCGTCCGCACCGGTAGCCTTGAGGCCTGGGCGACTGGGCGACTGGGCGACGGAGATTGATCGCGGCCGCCTTCAGCTACAACTGCCCGTGTTCACTCACTGCTTGACAGCTAATTCGGTTTTCTTCAATCCACCCTGATGTTTTCTGGTAAATGCCTTCCATTCGAAAAGACAAACAGTAGAGCGTCAGTCATTGAAACGTGAAAAAGCTGGACCGGTTGTAATCCGGATTCGATTCTGACGAAGAAAAAAATCTTATGAAGTGAATACTGTTTGTATTTTTATTTTATAGTTTTTTTTTGTTTACATGTTGATTAATACATATACATAAAGGCATTACATGTTAACTATGTGACACGGCCGAAGGCCTTTAAGCCATTACAATACCTACCTACCTGTTTGTGTATACATATATGTACGAGATATTTTTAAAGCTCTACTATCGTATGTTCAGTATTTTTTTATTAACTTTTCATACTGTATTTGGTTGTAGGCCTAGATTTCCTATACTTGAAACACGACAGCTTGAATATGCAATACTGTCGAGTCTGTATAGTTGTTGTTTTTTTTTTTTTGTCATTCAAACGTATAAATTGTAATGTATTAAGGATTTTATTCGTCCGTTCCACTTCTGTAAACCGACTCAATCGTGAATGATTGTAGCATGTTACTTTACGCTCAGGACGTCCACGGGCCCTTTTATTGGTTCATTTCGAATATTCTGAAGGAGATCAATCCTAATAAATCTTGATTATCGACGTTATACTGTCTTTTTCGTTGGTCATTGTCATCAGAACTTTGCATAAAACGGTAAGTCCTTGATTGGAATGCTGTCAGAGTGCGCTAATGAATCATCGTAAATATACAGTAAACGAAACAAATATGTATAAAAAGAATATGCCTCCGTCCTACCCCGCTTGGTCGTTCCATCCCATCTCTGTCGTCCCATCCTACTCCTCCCGATCGTTCGTTGTCCCGTCCGCTTGGTCGTCCCGTCCCGCTTGGTCGTCCCGTCCCGCTTGGTCGTCCCGTCCCGCTTGGTCGTCCCGTCCCGCTTGGTCGACCGCCCGGTTCCGCCCAGTTATCCGTCTCAACCGGTCGTCCCTTCCAACCCTTTCCTTCACCCACCCAATTTGGTCGTCCCGCACAACCCTGATGTCCCATCTCACTAGGTCTTCTCAACCCGTCTCGTCCCGCACGCCCGATCTCCCAGCCCCGCTTCACTTCGCCTCCCCCCGCCCTGTCGCCCCTCCCCCCGTCCGGCAGCGCCGGCGCGCGCTAGGCGCAGGCCGGTGCCTTCCGTGGCCTAACATGGCCCCGGCGGGGCTCGCACTTTCCCAATCGCCTTTTCGCAACGGCCCGCGCCGCGTGGGTGGCGCCGCGCTGGAATAGTTCGAGCCGCCTACCCATCCTAGTTTAGTTGGCCCCCACGCGGAGGCGGAATGGCGAGCCGACTTCGCTTTCTCCTCCAGGCGCTGGCGCCAGCCAAGGAAATAGAACACCTCCGCTTTAATTAAATTAAAGGCCATTTGACAAGCTACATTAAACGCTTCCATATTCATTGCATCATTAAAAAACATTTTTAATTGATGTCGCGTGATTGTAATCGACGTCAAGCACTTTGTTTGAAGCAGAAAAAATAATTTAAATTAAAATATATATTATTCGAATATTTCTTCAATTATAATTAAAATTTCTTCGCTTTCTCGTTCTTTTAAAAATTAAATATCGAACAACAAATTCCTGACTTTGATATACATTGAACACGAGTTTACATTAAATTCTAATTTCAAAGCGGATGTACATTATTTGACTCGTGTTTCTTTAATCAATTTCAAATTGAGAGATTTATCTGACTCAATAATAAATATTGCTGATTGTGATATTGTGTGTGTGCCATCTTGAAATCTCATTCCAAATTTCTTCGTGTATGCCAGTCATTAGTCCTACTTTCCGAACTGGAATGACACCTTTTGTGATCCTATAGAACGGACCCTTCATATAGCTCTTATAACTTAAAAGAGGATCATAAATATATCCTTTCGCCAGTTGCAATTTACTAAAATAGTTTGAAAATTAATATTAAAATCCCTAAGCACTTACAGCCATTCGTCTAAAAATCACCAAAATGTCTGATTCTCTTCTCTCGCCATAACATGTTCCGGAAAACTACAGGTATTCGGCCTTCATGCTCAGTGTCCAATTGGAAATAACACGTACGTGTGCCATAAATCCTACTCCTACTGCTTTATGAACCACCGCTATCTCCACACGTTCTATTTAACTATTTACGACCTACAGTCTGAATGCTTTAGATGTATGCAAAAGAAAAAATCAACGACATGGGCGTTGTTGACCTGTTTGTTAAGACTACTAGTGAAACAACGCCACAATCTTCTGGACTGAGGATTTTAAACAGTAGTCGAATCTATCAGTGTCATGAAAATAAAAACTTTTTGTTAGTATTCAATATGGAACTTACATAATAATAATAATAATAATAATAATAATAATAATAATAATAATACAGAGAGCGGTACCTAAACAGGAAAATGGTTAACGCTAGATGCGCGAAGAACAGCAGATGAAACCCTGTAGAATGCGTTTAACGGAGATTAAATTGGTAAATATTATCTTTAAGTAGATCCAAAAATACGTTTAGTTAGATTTTGAAAAAAATACGCCCATTAAAGAAATGAAAATGTAGAACACACGAAAACCTACAGTAGAGTCATAAAGTGTATTTTTAAAATACTGCATTCACTGAACTTGTTGCATTCCGAGATGCACTCTACGAAATTGTCAAGAAGCTCCCACGGGGTGAGGGGGCTCACATCATGAACTGATGTCACTGCAGCGCCTCTTTCCTGGAGGTCCTGGGGTTCGAGTCTCGATCCTGTGGCAGAATTATCGCCACTAGCCAGATAGCTAGGTCGAGCCCTGACGTTCTGTCTGGAGAAGAATACTAGCGGCTGCCTGCTCTGATCGTTAGTTTTGCCTGCTTTCTCCGATCAGTACCAGGCGAATGCCAGAGCAGTATCTTACCAAGCGGACCACGGACTACGCGCGATCTTTCCTTCCCATTCTTTGACCTATCCTCATCCCTTACGCACACTTACACTTATATGCACTACCTGACCACATATTCCGGGAGACCAACCGGAAGCTTAGAGCTTGTCCCGGCTGGGGCGTTGCCCCGGTGGTGGGATATACGTGGTTGATGAAAACCCCGCTAGCCGAAGGTAGGTAGGCGCTGGATTTCGCCATCCAACGGGGAAAGATCACAGACACCTTCAAAGCAAAATACATGCACTACACCTACGGAACGAATTGTCTCAGTGGTTGGCGCGCCTGGAATTAATGGAAATCAAACCGGCAGCGGTAGCTCAGTGCATCAACTGATGTCACTGCAACGCTTGAGACCGGGAGGTCCTAGTTTCGAGTCGCGACGGCGGCAGGATTTTCGACACTAGCTTTTCAGCTAGGTCGAATTCAGTCACTGTCTAGCGGTCGGCTGCTCTGATCGGTAGTTTACCGTGGTTTCTCCGATCAACACCAGGCGAATGCCGGAACAGTACCTTACCAAACGGGCCACGGACCGCGCGCAATCTGTCCTTCCTCTTCCTTGTCCTATCCTCTCCTCTTACACACACACTTACACTAACATGCACTACACTACCACATATTCCGGGAGACCGGCCGGGAGCTTAGAGCTTGTCCCGACTGGGGCGATGCCCCGCTGGTGGGAGAGTCCTGGTTAGGGGGAAACCCCACTAGCCGACGGTAGGTCGGCGCCGGATCTCGCCATCCAGTGGGGGAAGATCACCGCCATCTCCCGAGAAAAAAACATGCACTACACTCACGGGACTAGTGAGCATAGCAGTTGACGCGCCCGGAAACACGAAAAAATCAATCAATAGAAATCAATCACATCATCCCAAGAAGTCCCCTGGCAGCTCCTGGAAAGCCAGAATCTCGCGCAGTGCCTCCGCCTGAGTCGCCGCTGGGCCGAGCGAGCGAGGAGCGCCTCCGTGCGGCGGCCGGGCGGCTCGCCAGGCGGTGCCCCGCGCCGCGCCGCGCCCGCCCGCCCGCTCCCAGCGCTGCAGTGGGCGCTGGACGCACCGGGGGGTTCATGGTCGCGGCGGCGGCGTTGGGACGCCCGGCCCGGGCTCCTCCGCGCCGCGCCTCGCGGGCCGGGGGCCGCGGGAGGGGGTAGACACCTGTGGACCGGACCCCGGGATGATGGAGTGACGTCACGCGAGTACAAACGCCTCATTTGCGCAGCGCACGTGTGCGGCGGCGGCGGCGGCCACGCGCAGTGGGATAGAATGCGCGTTTGCTTTTACGCGTACATGTGATAAAATGATGCCTGCAACACGTCGATATGCGTCGCAAATAATTTAATCGAAGAGTTAAAGTAGGTGTTTGTGGTTTCGTTACGTACTCAGGAAAAATCCAAAAACAATGAAACAATTTCGATTTCGACTGAAAAATACAAATATTTGATTGTACTATTCCTCCTATTCTAATCTGGGCTTACCGACTGAGTTATGATACTCTGTTCGGCCCAGCTCATCACACATCTGATGTCATGGGATAGCAAGGCTCCAAGGTAGAGGCGCTCTCTATTAAATGTGTTAGTTATGTCTTAAGTTATTGAATAGCAACACTAACTCTTAAAATACAACTTACCTTACTACTGGGGTGGTAAAGGTATCTGTGTACAATATCTCTGTTTTGGCTCGAGATCTGAGAATTTATTTAGGAATGTATGGAAAGGAAATTTATTCTTAATGCGGTTTTTGTGAGATGGGTTTTGGCAGAGCCTTAGAGGGGTTAGTTTGGGTATATGTGGTATGTTTTGTAAGAAGTGGGTGAATAAAAAATGCGGTTGGTTATCGGTTGTATCTGGAATTCTTTATGGAGTTGTGCATTGGAGATGTGCCATGGGGCATTCATGATGGTGGGCAGGAACTGATTTTGGATTACTTGGATTTTTTTGGCTGCGCAAATCCAAACTGGGCATGCATATAATAATAGTAGTCGTATGATAATTTTGGATACCAGTAAGGCAGTATTGTAACATAATTTAGCTGAGCTATTTACTATTGGTTTTAGTTGGTTTGGTTTGGTTTGTTTTTTTCGTGTTTCCGGGCGTGTCAACTGCTTTGGTCATTAGTCCCGTTAGTGTAGTGCATTTTTTCTCGGGAGATGGCGGTGATCTTCCCCTGCTGGATGGCGAGATCCGGCGCCTACCGTCGGCTAGTGGGGTTTCCCCCTAACCAGGACTCTCCCACCAGCGGGGCACCGCCCCAGCCGGGACAAGCTCTAAGCTCCCGACCGGTCTCCCGGAATATGTGGTAGTGTGGTGCATGTTAGTGTAAGTGTGTGTGTAAGGGGAGAGAATAGGACAAGGAAGAGGAAGGAAAGATCGCGTACGGTCCGTGGCCCGTTTGGTAGGGTACTGCTTCGGCATTCGTCTGGGGTTGATCGGAGAAACCACGGGAAACTACCGATCAGAGCAGCCGGCCGCTAGAATTCTCCTGCAGGCAGCGACTGAATTCGACCTAGCTGAAAAGCTAGTGTCGAAAATCCTGCCGCCGTCAGGACTCGAACCTATAACCTCCCGGTTTTAGTTGGTGTAAATTAAGTTTTGCTTGTATAAATTAACGAAACACGTAAAAAATTTTTCGTGATTGCTTCCGATTGGGTGTGTTCGAACGCGTACTCGTTGCCGCCCACTAGGCGTCGCGGCGGCGGCGCGGGCGACGCCACGGAGAGACGCCCCGCGGCGCCGCGGCGCGCCGTCACGCGGAGGGGAAATGACATTGTAATGCGTTTTTCATGGCGCCCGCCCGAGGAAAGGGGAAGCGTTACCGCCATATGACTCACGCCTTGCGCAAGCACAAGCGCGGATAAATCTGAGGTTTCGACATTTTTCGTCTTGAATGAGTGGTGTTAAGTATCGGTTCCCTGATCACGTACGTGTAAATAAATGATTTATTGCGCGTTTCGAAAAGACTGCCGCAAGTTGGAGGGTGTCTGTTAATTATGCCGAGACAGAAGTGTGAGAATCCTCTTTAAAGAAACGTTCTTACAAGTGTTAAGACTTGGTTGTGATGTATTTGTGATATTTCACGTTGGTGGTGTCAAGTTGAAAATAATTACATTGCAAACATTACAATGTGGGAGGGGAAAAGTTATCTCGTTCGTAGCGCTGAAGTTCCCTGTCTATGAATTTGTTTTTTTTTAACCTGAAGTCAACAGAGCAAGGCTTCTAACATGCCTTCATGTCTCGAATCCAATTAAGTAAGATGCAATACTTAGTTGCACGGCAATTGAGCCTGATTTAGAACACATTGATGTAGTTGTTAATTATCGATCTCATATACGAAGAAAAAAGTACTTTTTTAATTATCGGATTTAATAATGTACTGAAGACATTTTCAGAATTACATTCCTTTCAAGGCACTTTTTTACGATTCTCCTTTGGTATCACTTTAAAGTTGGAACCGGTTGCTAAATACTATAAATGTGAAAGGAATCGCAAAAAAGTTTCATCTGACGAATATTCCTTGTTGCGTATTGAGAATGTACGACGTCATAAAAAATTTCCTTCTGTGCCGCTCTTCCACTTCTTTGTTTCTTTCCGTTACATTCCTGCGGTTACGATTTATGTTTTGCAACCATCAAGTGTTTGGAAGGCGCGCTTGATAATCTCCGTTTGATGGAGACCGAAATATGTTTTTCTCTGATGTCATGATTTTTAAACAATGTAGGAAGAGAATATTGTAATTGATGGTTACAACTAGTCTGACTGGAATGTTCTTTTCTCCAGTAGTTACATTTAGGAAACGACGTAATGCACACTTCCTTGCGAACTATACTGAACGTATTGTTTCAGATACATTTGTAAAAATTTTTAATTTCAACTTGTCACCTTTGAAACACCAAATGGGACTAAATAAATAAATTTTGATGTCACACACTAAATTGTATGAAGTCACCAAATTTACTCTTGCCGTAAACCCATGATGCGTGACTGGGCAACATTCATGCTTTGTCTTTCCCTATAATTTTTGTAGCTTAAAATTGTCGAATTACAGACGTACGCTGTAATTTTGATGAAATGAATTTTATGATGTTTCCAATTTCCGAATGATTAACGACTTTTCTTCTTCGTTCTCTCATTCACCTTCAAATTAACCCATTCCTCACTAGTCTTGATACCTGACTAGTCTTGATGCCCCGCTGGTGGGAGAGTCCTGGTTAGGGGGAAACCCCACTAGCCGACGGTAGGTCGGCGCTGGATCTCTCCATCCAGCGGGGGAAGATCACCAACATCTCCCGAGAAAAAACATGCACTATAATAACGAGACTAATGACCAAAGCAGTTGACGCGCCCGGAAACACGAAAAAACCAAACCAAACCAAACCAAACCAAATCACTAGTGTTGATCGTTTTATTTAATACATTCGCGCCTGGCACATGCGTGCCTCTGAATTTCTACTCTGCAATTTGTATCTAATTCAACGTTAATCGTGAAGAAGCAAGCAAAAACGATATTTTGATAGCAATTTAATTAACTATTTCATATGTTTCGATACATTTACGCTGCTTTTGCTCATTCTTAGAGATTTCATCTATAGGAAAACAATTCAATTAGTTACTTTATAATTCCTATTTATGTAGTACATCATTCAGACCTTTTTTGTTTTTATGGTCTTATTTTGAGGATATAGACTCAAAATTTTACAGATTAAAAGTGTTCTTTCTATATACTTCAAATGAGATTATCGAAATCTATTTGAATTATAACTCTGCAATTCAGATACTGTAAATATTCCCTTCAGGTTATTATTTCTTTTTTTTTACATATTGAGTGAATACCTTGATTCGCATTACGACAATTATGTCGATCTAGGCGCAATGAATCTTCCTAAAAACTGTTTTTCCAGTACATACTGCAAGAGAATAGCAGTAATACTGAGAGATTGAGAAATTCCCTGCAACTGTCCCGCTTAGATGACAAGATTAAACTATTAGTAAATTGAAAAAAGGGAGGAAACATGTTTATCGTAAAGACGTTCAATGATTCAGACTAATGTGAAGAATGGGGATAATTTCAGTACCCAGTTGGATGTGAAAAGTCTCTGTTTACTTCGCGATTAGCCGCCTCATCACGCAGTCGTGTTTTCCATCTGGCAATATACTTTGCAAAACGACCAAACAAAATCTCTCTTCTAGGATTAACCTGCATCAAGTACATTGGGAGTATTGGTGGGATTGAGACAGTAGATTAAGAATCCCAAGAGAGCTTGTGCAAAAAGAGTAAACAAGTACTGGGAGACGTCCTGTATTACAGAAAGTTCTCGGAATCCCTCACTCGATGGGCCCACTGGGCCCGTTAGTTACGCCCCTGGTTCGAAATCGATCGTAATGGGACATCGGAAGGCGCGGCTTGCTCTCACTTGGCGAATTTTCAAACGGTGCGGAGTGGAGGGGTGGCGGAGAGGCGGGGTGGCGGGGTGGCGGGGTGGCGGAGTGGCGGGGTGGCGGAGTGGCGGGGGGCGGGGGGGGGGGGCGGGGGCGGAGTGGGGGGTGGCGGAGTGGCGGGGTGGCGGGGTGGCGGGGTGGCGGGGTGGCGGGGTGGCGGGGTGGCGGGGTGGTGGGTGGCGGGGTGGCGGGGTGGTGGGGTGGGGGGTGGCGAGGTGGCGGGGTGGCGGGGTGGCGGGGCGGCGGGCGGTGAAACGCAGTCCTCCGAAGTGTAGAAACGGCGCGTGGAAGTACGTGAGCGCTCACACGCGGTCGAGAGCGCCGTGAGTCGGCAGTTCGCGTTTCGGCCAGCTCTCTTTGCTGCCGCTGCGAGCATTTGGTGGAGCTCACGACCGTTGAGGAGTTATCACGGAACAAACGGGGGAACCACTGATAAATGAAATACGGGCGTGATATTAGATGTGAAGTTCCTCCATCCTTTCATCAAATGCGGGGAGCGATGTCATATAAGCAGGGATGTCTATGCACTATCTTTTTATGAGAACCAAGGATGTCAATTCACTGTATCATGGGTCTCTTATTATGCAAATAGGTTAACAGCAATGTCATTACAGCTTTAAAACTTGTATTCGTGTACTGAAAAAACAGGGGAAATTCTTCTGTGAAGGGGATGTGCTTTTTTTTGTGAAACGCTCATGATTTTCTCCACATAGGAATAACTATGTACGTGCGTGCCCTCCGATTTCAACGAATCCTGCTTCACTGCGATTTACCTGAGAATTTTCCGAGAGATAGACCGTCCTGTAGAGCTAGTAGAATCCGTTTCCAATGTCTGGGGTCACTCTCTTGACCCTACGTGCCACGGTAGCGCGTTCAATCTCGTAATTCGTTACAAGACGTTCTGGGAGTAGCCGCGCCGGAACTAGTGCGAAGATGAGGAGACCTCCCACTCAGGGGAGATGATTACTCGCGACCTTCGCCTGAGCGCAGGCCACGAGGCGACCCGGAGCTGCTGAAGGACGAGGATCTTTCTTGCGAGAGTCCATCCAACCTTTCAGTTCAGACTCGATCAGAATTCTAGTAAGCCGTTCTCGTAAGATGAGCAAATCGAAGAATAGACATGCGTTCAAACGCAGCCAAAAATAATTCGAAATTGTGTTAAGAAAGGCAATTATTAATCACCTGAAAACAATTTACGGGAAATTATTTGTTTTCTCCTCGTTTTCTCCTCTGGTTAAAAAGCATTTTCTATTCGCTGTCATCTATTAAATCTCGTAACATTAAATATATTATGTATATTTAATGCAATACATTCTAGAATAGCATTCCCTCTTCGTTAAAAATATTACATTGTTCTGAGTAGAATGTCTCTACGAAAAGTACCTAAAACAGTAAATATAGCTGATTGAAGTCCGCAATACATGGAACATACTAAAGGTTTCGTGAATATGGGAAAATAACAAAACAAATCCTTATAATAAAATGGTAGTTGATGATTCATCTCGGTACACGAACCAATCCAGTTGGAGCCCACATCGTCCCTTCAACCGCGTAATTGAATGTCCCACCTGTTCTTGCGTGAACTAGCGGGAGGAGCCGTCGGTCGAAATTTCACCTGCATAAGGTTCCGCAAGGAAACCGCAGCTTTTTGCCGCGCGGCGCGGCGCTGTGCGGCGGCGTCCAGGGAAAGTCCGGGTCGCGAATATTACGCCGGCGCATTCCGCTCCTCACGCGGCGTCCGCCTCCGCCGCCACCGACCCCGCCGCCTCCGCCGCCACCGACTCGCT
The DNA here is from genome assembly GCA_964035755.1 of Teleogryllus oceanicus. NCBI lineage: Eukaryota > Metazoa > Arthropoda > Insecta > Orthoptera > Gryllidae > Teleogryllus > Teleogryllus oceanicus. The sequence continues at coordinate 32,801,301 of CAXIVR010000006.1, read as the reverse complement.
GACTCCGCCGGCACCGACTCCGCCACCTCTGCCGCCATCGACTCCGCCGCCACCACCGCCACCGACTCCACTGCCTCCGCCGCCACCGACTCCGCCGCCTCCACTGCCACCGACTCCGCCGCCTCCGCTACCGCAATCGCCGCCACCGCCCCCCCCCCCCCCCCACGCGCCCCCACCACCCCAACCGCCGCCACCGCCGCCGTCACCACCGTCAGCGTCGGCCGCCACCGTCACCGCCCCAACGCTCGCGCGTTCGGTCGACTCCGCTCCAGCAGTTCCGCGTCGGTTCCTTCTCCTGGCGACCGCTCCGCGTCCCACGAAATCGCAGTTCCGCCCGCGCGTGCCGCCAACCGCCGCCTTCGCGCCCCCTCCCCTTTCCCGCGCAGCCAGAGTGTTCGCCAGCCACCTGCGCGACCGGGCTGCGCTCTAAACGCCTTCCATTTGAGCGTCGTCGACGTTTGTGGTTGTTTTTCTTACACCCTCTTGTTGATCTGATTTTTCGAATTCCCTTTGATTCCTCTTACTTTTGGGTCCCCCTTTCACTTTTTTTCTGTACTTCTATTCCGCTGGTTTTTAATTACGATTTTTCTTCTCGTGTCCTCTCCTAATATATTATGTTCTCATATCCTACTTCTCTTCTGTATTCCTTCTATCATCAGTTTCTTTTCCTAGATGGTATGTTTTCAATTCTTCGTTCTGTCTTGCGTAAACTCCCATTTTCCTGTTATTTACACCTCGACCCTTCTTACCACATTCAGCTTCTCTCACTTCGTTCGGTTTCTTGGTTTTTTTCCCCCCTTCCTCTCCGTCTCCTCTCTTCTCTACTCGTTCCAACTAACTTCGTTGTCTCCTATTCTATTTTCTATTTTAGTTCACGTTACGGTTTTTTCTTCTGCAACACGTTCTCTCACCCCCCTCTCTCTCTCCCTCTCCTTCACCCTCTCTCTCTCACCCTCTCCTCATCCTCTCCTTCACCTTCTCTCATTCTTTTCTTCTGCCATTTCAACACAACTCGTACTCTCCTGTTCTTCTGTCTCCTTCAGTTCCCATTCCTCTCCCTTTTTCTGTTCCACCTTTTACTCCACTACTTTTTCTCTCTGTTTTCTTCCCCCCTCCTCCCTTGCCCCGTCACCCCCGAGCGCGTGCCGACGCGGCGCCCGGCCGCCGCCCACGCCCTTTCGTCCTCCGCGCTTCGTGGAACGGCGCGGCGCGGCGCGGCGCCGCCGCTGGTGCAGGCGACCTTGCGCCGAGCCCCTCCCCCTCCCCTTTCCCGCCCAACCGCTTCGGCCCACGCCCTCCACGCCGCTCCGCGCCCACCGCCGCCGCCGCCACCGGGCAAAGAGCGCCCAATCCACTCCTCTCCTTCGCTTCCTCCTCGCTCCTCCATGGTTGGGCTGTTGGGTTGGGTCCTAGGGCTGTTGGGTTGGGCTCCTGGCTGATGGGCCGTGGGCCTGTGGAAATGTACTTGGGTTTCTGTGACCTGGCTGATGACAGCTGATCAGCTGTTACGGTTTCGTCCAGTCGGCAGCTTAACGTCACCGCAGTGACGTCACCGTGATGACGTTTTAGCTCTCGACTGGATGACGCCGTAACAGCTGATGAAGTGTCATCGGCCAGGTTAGAAAAAAAACAAGTATAGTTCCTCCATTCGTTTCGATTATTTCTGCGGCAGACTTTCTCAGTGGTGTACGGCAGTGGATGAAGCACCCTCCGGGTCGGCTTCTGGCTGACTGACAGAAGTAGGCTAAACGTATGGAAGAATATTTTCTCTGGACCATGCCATATCAGCCCAAAAGCAATACTCCTATTGACGCCAGCAGTGAAAATGTACATTATGTCATTGTTTTGATACAAGTACTAAATTCTCTTAAAACTAACAAGAAATACAAGAAAAACAAGAAGTACAAACTTTATATTCCAAAGAAAGCAATCAAGACCTTTTTTTTATTTTCAGGAATAGTAGACGCCTGATTTCACCTGCTCCTTCCACAAAGTTCATTACGCACTCTCTAACTCTCTTTCCTTTCTGGGGAGAAGATTCACAGATGAGGCAAATATCTTATTTTACTACCATTGGCATTTCAATCTCAGTTTTTAAAATTTTAAATTTCAACCTTTATTAGCTTCTTCTTGATTAACTCACTCCGTTAGGACACTTGAACTTATCTATTTTGCTATCCTTAATTATTTTCTTATCTCTTGGGTCCTAATGCCTTGGCAGCGACACCGGTTTCGATCACATCTGCAGAAGCCCACGGGGAGCAAAATGAGCGACACGAGTAAGCGCATTTGATTGGCCGACGTCCAGGATGACAACACACGGGCGTGAGGGGGGTAGAGGCGACACCGATCACCGGACGCTAGCAACCATTTTACTACCCCAAACATGTGTTTTTAAAAACCGAATATATGAAATTCAGTCTTTCCAAATAAAATATTAAGAGAATACTTATTATTTCCTTGAAAATGCATACCAGAACATGCCGAAAATATTGAACATGCTGCGTGCCATAACTCTTTGTAATTTTGGTTCTGTGCAATGAAAATATCTACCCCTTACGTAGGACTGCTAAGTGAAATACGTTTTAATTTATTCACGATTTTTTCACTCGTATTTGTTTAATTTAGGTTAATAGAGACTGTTTTGAAAGTATGTTTGCAAATGTTTAAAGTTTTGGTATTTCTCCTTCCATTCATCTCTTTAATTTCAGAGATATTATTTTCTCAATTCTTTTGTTTTATATTCCTTTTTCCTACAATTTTCACCTGGACCTTTCTTTCAATTTCCAACATCAACTGTTCTCATCTTTGCAACTTCTCCTGTCCCCTGAATTATACTTACTACGTTCTCTCTTGCTCTTCCTTCTGCTAAGTAAACTTTATGATGTGAATGTTAATTTGTATGTATTTCTTCACTGAAATTCTAACCATAACTAAACAAGAGTAAAATTTGGCGTTGTATAATATGCGGTGTGTATGCCGCTTTCGCAAAGTTATCCTTATTTTTGAAATGTTAATACGTTTTAAAGATTCTACATTTTTCAAACATACAACAGAAATGCCGTGTACCTGTTACGATCTTGCAAAGATGGTGTCTAAAAGTATATGATTACATTTGTACGTTGATGGTTATCACAGAACGTGTAGTCGTTTATGTAAATTACATAGGATAAGCATCCGTGTCATGTATAGAACGAACCTTATAACGGATATTATAGCAAAATTGTCTACCAGCCTTCTATGAAATGATAGCATCGTCTATTTTCCATCGAAAATTAGAGGTTCCGGATCACGAGTAGCATTCCGAAACTTTTCGTAGAAAAGAAATATCAGAAAAAAATTAATTTTAAACTCGTCTCAGCTTGTTAAATTTGCAAGGAGTTCCCATGTATAGAAATGGAAAATGTTCGTCGGTGGTAAGAAATTCAATTCCATCCAAAGCCATCTACAAGTATGTTTGTATATCATGAATAGCTTTCCCGAATTTTTGGGTTGCATTGGAGGAAAATTAGACATACTCTTAATCCTTTTAGTAGGGAAATTATTTTGAATAAAATGAAAATTCAGAAATGTATCACTTATTCAGGCTTCCTTTACGTTCTTGCTGAATTGAAGTGGTTCTCGAGAATTTTGGGTGTACATATATTTAATAAGTGCGGCTAAGAACATAAAATGACAATAAATGGGCAAAAAGTCCATACGTATCTGTATAATCTTTGAAACATCATTCGCATATCAAAGACAATCCATACGTATTTTCTGTGTTTGTAATTAACCCGCACTTACGCTTTAGTGATGCAGACGCTTAGCAAAGTTTACTTTGAACAGATTTCTGATGGAAAACTCTTAGCCACATTGCCAATGCCAGAGTCCAGCTTAGCGTGCGCAGCCTAAACCAAGAGGGGAGGCACCTACTTTTCTGGACTTCCTTCCTCCCCCTTTCTATTAACCTTTTATATTTACAAATGACTTATTATTCTTTACTTATTCACTAGTAAATAAGTAAAGTATAATACAAGAAGCATTAAATAATTGTAATTATTCAAATGCAATTGCTTTTACGTTGAACCATTTACAGGGTTGTCAGATGGTTTCGAGAGCCTGTGCCCCAAACGTCGTGTAACAGTTCCCCAAATTATCGGCTTAAAAAGGGGGGAAATAAGGAATTGAATATGTCTTCGGGGTCTACGGGGAGCCCTATCAAAATTTTCTGGGGTCCCCGGGCCCCTTGTCCCGCCCCCTGTGCGCCCGCGTATCCGAGAGCCGTATCGATGAGCAAGGCGGCCGCCGCGCCGGCGTGGAGAGGGTTTGATTGATTGATTGATTTTTTCCTGTTTCCGGGCGCGTCAACTGCTTCGCTCATTAGTCCCGTTAGTGTAGTGCATGTTTTTTCCGGAGATGGCGGTGAACTTCCCTTGCTGGATGGCGAGATCCGGCGCCGACCTACCGTCGGCTAGTGGGGTATCCCCCTAACCAGAACTCTCCCACCAGCGGGGCACCGCCCCAGTCGGGACAAGCCCTAAGCTCCCGACCGGACTCCCGGAATATGTGTTAGTGTGGTGCATGTTAGTGTAAGTGTGTGTGTAAGAGGAGAGGATAGGACAGGGAATAGGAAGAACAGATCGCGCGCGGTCCGTGGCCCGTTTGGTAGGGTACTGCTCTGGCATTCGCCTGGTGTTGATCGGAAAACCACGGAAACTACCGATCAGAGCAGCCGGCCGTTAGAATTCTCCTCCAGACAGCGACTGAATTCGACCTAGCTGAAAAGCTAGTGTCGAAAATCCTGCCGCCGTGGGGAGTGTAACCTAGGACCTCTCGGTCAGAGGCGCTGCAGTGACATCAGTTGATGCACTGAGCCACCGCTCCCGGTCGTGGAGTGGGCATGGAGCGTGCGCGGCGCGGCGCAGGTGAGCCCGCCCAGCCCGGGCGCCAAGGCGTCCCGCTGCCTCTCTCGCCGTTTGCCTTCCGTTTTGCGTCTCCTCTCGTGCAGCTCTTGTCTTCTACTCTTTGTCGTTATTTCTCCTGTCCTTTATTTATTCTGCGCTCTATTTATTTGTCCTCCCTCTTATTTATTCGCTTTTATTTTTTCTATATTGTCCTCTTTCTTTATTTTTGTCTCGTTTCTGCTCTTTTTTCGCGACTCTGCTGTTTCTTTCTTTCTTTCTCTATCTCTCCTCTCTCTCCCTCGTGTGTGTGTGTAATTTTTAAAATGAAAGACATAATTTTCAGTCAACATTCATTTATTTTCGCGTATTAGGTAATATGAAATGCTATTTAAAAGTTCGTATAATAATATTTTAAAAACAACCATTCCATTTAGTAGAATATATGCAATGAATGTACAAAAATTCGTACAAAAATTACCTGTCAGATCAACGAATTATATGCGCACTAAACATGAAAAGCAAGCAATTTAAAGAATCTCAAAGTAACAAATGCTCAAAATGACAAATAAATGCAATTCTCAAAACTAAAAATCATTCCTTTTACTCCTATCGTGATTCTTATGAACAGCACTCTCGAGTTTAGGGACTGTCAACAATCGGGCGAACTTGAACGTCGGGGCTCTGGGCATAGTCTGCCGCCCCTTCTCCTCTCGAGGAGCGGCTTCGGTTACCTTCCGCTGTGGCGGCCACTTAACGCGGTGATGCAGCGTGAAAGGAAGCGTGCGCCGATCTCACAGGCGTTCTGTCGCCGAGCGAATCCGATCCGGCGCCCACACCTGTCGTCTTGCGCTGCGTTCACCAAGTGCATGAAGTGCACGGATTGCTTTCGTATTTATTGCAGAGGAAATCGGAATCGGTTGAGTGAAGATATCCCTAATAGATCAACAATATGTATTATTTAGCGGAAATAATTTCGTTTTTTTATAAAAAATATTATTTCCTCGTGAGATGAACATCAGGAAGGGATTTTTAGATTACAAAAGAAATCGTTAAAAAACAGTCATTTGCTGAAAAGCACCATAATTGCCTATAAAAATGTAAATTTCTTTCAAACTTAGTATACAGGATGACAGGATTAAATTCGAAAATAGTATTCAAATAAATGAACTTAGATGTTTCCAATTTTGTACATAAGATAAAAATCATTGTACGTAGCCGATATGATATAGATCCGAATAATATGGCAATAAAAGCATAAGATTTGGCATGATTTGGCGGAAACACGTCTCGTGAGAAGGCCTTCGCAGACTAAATGATCCTTGAGTTTGTTGCATGCGCTCAATAATTCTCAAAGTTGAGCGACACAGCCTAAGACGTTCGGGTCTTTCCCCACGATTGGTTGGGCTGTCGACCATTTGACTTTTAGAGTTTGAGTTAAGAGGTTTATCTTCTCTAACTTGCTACGTCACTCATTCTATTGACAATTGACGTTTCGAAACTGTTCTCTTGTATTGTGACTCTTTCTCAATATTATTAACAGACGTATCGAATCTTGGTCAATTTCGTCTTGCTTTGGCTATACAGCCGGATTCTTTGTCTGATATGAACATAATCGTACTCTTTTTTAAGCATTTCTGGATAATGGGACATGAGACATTTATAGATGTAGATCGCCCTTTTAAGTCCGGAAGTGGAGAATAGGATGAACGACGGCTTGAGTATTATCCGTTGACCGTTATTTATGACTGCATCGGCATTCGACTCGAAATGATCGAAGAAAACTACGGAAACAACCTATCAAATCTTCGGACCTCTATAATCTCATCCACGCAGAAACAACGTTCGATCATGTTCTCAGATATTCGAAAACATGGTATCGTGTATCTGTAATTCAATCCTTTAACATGTTTACTTTGGATAGGCCACTTCAATGGAGATAAGTCGTTTTCCCACAATGCGCGCCCTGAACAGCTAAAGGAGATGTGACATTTTCAAAATAACCAACGTGTGGGAGGGCTCAATAAGTGAGCCATCCCACACGTTGGTTATTTCGTCGGTTATACTGCAATTATTGCAGTATTGCCTGTGTGTGACTAGAAGTCCTGACGGAGACGTATTTTCGACACTAGCTAGACAGCTAGGTCGAAAGCAACCACCGCCTGGACGAGAACTCTAGGGGCCAGCTACTCTGATTGGTAATTTTCCAAGATTTCTCCGATCAACACCTGGCAAATGTCAGAAAAGAAACTTAAGGAACAGACAATGGACCGCGCGCAATCTTTCCTTCCTCTTCCTTGCCCTATCCTCACCCATTACTTATAAACCATCACACTTAAACGCACTACAACACCTATCGGGAGCTTCGAGCTTGCGTCGTCAGAGGCGCCGCCCCACTGGGGGAGATACCTGGCAGAGACACCCCCACAAGCCGACTTGTAGTATCTCCCTTCCAGTGGGGGAGGATCCCCACCCTTCTCTGAGTAATATATACCGGGAGCGGTAGCTCAGTGCATCAACTAATGCCACTGCAGCGCCTCTGACCGGGAGGTCCGAGGTTCGAGTCCTGACGGCGGCAGGATTTTCGACACTAGCTTTTCAGCTAGGTCGAATTCAGTCGCTGTCTGGAGGAGAATTCTAGCGGCGGCTGCTCTGATCAGTAGTTTTCGTGGTTTCTCCGATCAACCCCTTCGCGTCACTCCTCACTAACATGCACACAGTACCCTAACAAACGGGCCACGGACCGCGCGCGATCTGTCCTTCCCCTTCCTTGTCCTATCCTCTCCCCTTACACACTCACCTACACTAACATGCACCACACTATAACATATTCCGGGAGACCGGTCGGGAGTTTAGAGCTTGTCCCGGCTGGGGCGGTGCCCCGCTGGTGGGAGAGTCTTGGTTACAAGGTAACCCCACCTAACAGACGGTAGGTCGGTGCCGGATCTCGCCATCCAGCGAGGTGAAAATCACCGCCATCTCCCGAGAAAAAAAACATGCACTACACTAACGGGACTAATGACCGAAGTAGTTGACGCGCCCGGAAACACGAAAAAATCAATCAATAATTCTCCAAGTATAGCATTCACTTCACTTACGCAACTAATGCCCATAGTAGTTGACGCGCTCGCACACAAAATATGAACCATCAATCGAAATAACCGATCCATTTCTTGTGTGGAGCTCGGAACGGTCTGGTGAATGGGTGTCTGCGCGTGCTGATCGTCGCTTGGCCCGCGCTATTGATCCCCCGATTAGCGCCGCTGCGCGGGGACTTCTTGCCGGCCGTCGCACCTGGGCCCCGCGGCCGGCGGACCGCGAAATCGCCCATCAGCGGCCCCCAACGCGGAGTTATACGCACGAGGTGCGATATTCAGCGCGCGCTCTCCGGATGCAGGGATTGAAATGAGTCGAATTGAATTAGAATCGCGAAATGGTTTCTTCTTTTTCCGTCGTTCATTAAATAATTTTGGGTGAGGCTAAGGGTTGATATTTGAATAGCGGATTATCTCAATGCTTATTTAAACTTCATAAAAGCACAAGTGCTTTTATGAATTTGTCATTTCTTTCTCGGAGAGAATGAAATCTCTAAAACGACAATTATTATTTTCTAATTAAGGCGTTTGATGTTTGATAATTCTAGTGGGTCAAAAGTTAAAATTTATTATTATTGTTATTACTACAATGGCATACGTGACTCGTTCGTCATTGTAGGTATATGCATAGATAGGTCTGATATCTCTTTTGTTATATAATTTGTTAAGGAAAGATGGCGATTTTGGAAGAATTTTAAGATACCTCCGATCCAAAAGTTGGTAAAACCAGACGATCACCTGCTGAATAGAGAGCTATCTTTCAAGGATGCATAAAACAGATGTTACTCGAAAAATTGTTTTGAGGTTATTTTCTTAATAAATCAGCAGACATTCATGCAATCCTTGACACACGTTTCGCTGCAACACTTACTTATTTATTTAATTTACGTTAAAAAAACAGTTAAAACTGTGTATGACGTTCTATGGGGAGATGAGAGTACAATTGTGCTTAACTAAAAAACTGTGCCTTCGTTTGGATTTGTAGGTGTAGATCTTCTTTAAACTCTCATTGCATTAGCACGGTTGGTCTGAAATGTGCTATATTGTGAAATTAATGTAAAATTAAATAGACTGTGCGCGTGTATTTGATAAATGCAAATGAATGTGTTTACCAACGTACAGCACCGGGCTCACATGATACAGTTCAGGTTCTGACCTTTCGAAATTACTTTTCAGTAAGAAGCCATCACTTTTATAACAATGATTTAGAGGGTGCAGAATGATGGAAGGGGTCCAAAAAGTATATTAAATCATGTATCAGTAATTCCTATAAATGTTTTCTTAGTTAAATAATTCTTGAGTTCTTGAACGCGCAGGTTTCAAGAAAGAAGGTTGATTAAATTTGGTGTATCCGCGGATAACTTTGCATCTCGCAATACAGATATATGCATCGCTCATGTTGGGTTTTGGAGAAGGTGTATTTCATTAAGTTTGTACAACAATGATGTAGTTTGAACAAATCTTTAATTTGAACACTCAATGAAAATGTTTCGAATGCTTCTGATGAATTTTCATTCCAATTCTGTGTCTTTAATGCTTTTTACACCTAACACCTCTGAAAGAAAAATGAATAATTTATACAATATTTTTCAGTCATTTCGGACGAGTTTCTAAACCTACTTGCTTGATATAACTGGATGTGAATCGCGTTCATGCAAATGTAATGTGGGGAAGTTAAAAATTAATGAAGCTAGTGCAACAACAAGAAGCTTCAGTGAACACATACCTAACCAAAAATGAAATTGCTTGCTCGAAATCGAAAAATCCATCTTATGCGCTCATATTCCGCATTAAGCGTCTCACGTCCTTCGTAAAGAAGCTATCAGTTACGCTGCTGCAATTGGTAAGGGGGGCTGATTCGCGAACGCTCATTACAGAGATTGCGCGGTGTCGTTCACTGATGATTCAACTCCACAACATGTTTCACGATTTTTATGACTGACTAAGTACGTCCTTTTTTGGTGTGGGACCACTTGCTTCGTGTATAAGAACAGGTTGAGAAGTAGACTGTTCGTAGAATAACCCAAGGTTATTCTTTTCTCTATTATCGGCAGCACAGTCATAATGGTAATAACAAAATTACTTTAATGGGGTGACTTTCTTGAAAGTTAGAAAAATTAAGAACACGTTTATTTTTTAGAAAAGATAACTGCGTCGTTAGTAATTGCGAGCGAAAAAAATCTTGAACCAAAACTGGGCATATTCCCCCTCGTCTCATAGTTAATTTTGATCAGAAGATCATATTCTTCGAAATAATCACAAATATCTCCCCATGCGATTTTGAGCGAAGGCTTACGACAAGCCATTGGAATATTTAACAGATGTCCGCCCCTCCAAGCGTCAATTTTATTATCTGTTAAAATGCGTATCTGGTCCACAAAAAGGGATATTAACATAAAAGGGAAAGAATCTGAAATATACTCATGCAAAATAAATTTAACAGTTCATTGTTTATAAATACCTAACCGCTCGGTACATTAATATTCAAGATCCCTAATTATAGTTACTACAACGAAAAAACAAAACAACCAACCAACAAAAGGGGATTGATCTTTACTCCACAGATATTCATGCATTTTAAATAAAATATTTAGTTAATATCGGTTAATAACACCTTATTAATGTTTGATATCAAACAGTTCTTAGATGGATTGTATTACGTTAGAATGTGTGTAAACCATTCCAATATAAAATGTCAGTTATTATTAACTACGATACAATAACTGTACTACATTTTATGTACATGTTTGCTCGCTATTTACTTTGAACTCCGAATCATGCATTTCATTAATTGTTGACTGTTTCATTTCTATTGATGTTCTATGTTTTCGCCGTAATTCTTGCTTGAACCGACTCAGAATCCTTCCACCAGTCTCACCGCAAAACGCTTCTATAAATGGAAAGTGTGAAGGCGCCCTTGGACCAAATTATGTCAGAATTAATGAAAGTAGGTTGAATAGAAACCGTGGAAAATGCAGGGATAGATTTTTTCGTGAAACTGTTTTAAAAAAATACCAGAGTACTGTTGTAAGCAATCTTGTGATACGCATGTATAAAATTCCCAGTTTTTTTTTTAAAACAAAATGTTGATAAGTTTTTCGTCAGTTATTAGGTTAAGTGCTCAAAAATATCCCGACCTGTCTATACAATTGTGCAATTAAGAGGGTACTTTTAAGATGGGTTACGAAATTGAAGAAATAAGCAGAGCATACAATAATATTCAGTACAGGGAGTTAGCGAGTACAATACTTTCTGTTAATACGAAATAATTTTATTGTAATTAACGAGTTCTATTTTAATTTTTCTCATAAATTTTACTTGGTCCAACTTATCTCTCCTTAGCAACCATGAATCAATCCGACTACCTGGAATCTGATCCAACAACGTTTCTGGTGCTAACGTCCTAAAAGAGCGACGTGCCGTTGATAAGATACAACACTTCACCTCTCCTCTTCTGACTCAGTCCCGTACTTTCGACTCGAAAAAAGGTTGCGGGTCATGCTCGAGTTAGCGGTGCGCCCGACAAACAGAAATAGAGGATGACGGCGTCTATCGGTAGCGGGCCGCGGTCTACGGCGACGCCGAATGCTGCGAACGTGCGAAATCGGGCACAGGAAAACCACAATCTACATCGGCGTAAGCGTCCGTTCCCTCGAACGCCCGACGGTCCAGCGCGCCACTGCACTGCCGCCGTACAAACATTCTTGTGCGCTTGCGCAGCCCACACAAAAGCACGTGCGTGGAGAAAGCGGCATGACTAACAGCGGGCAGTCAAATGAACTAGTATGGCATCGTTAATCCCGTCGATGAAATATCAATGGTATTCAGACAAGTCCAAATGGTATTCAGTAAATAGTACCAATACCCCCACCGAAAAGGGTTAGATGGCTCAGTTACAACCGTTACCTCTGCAACGTCTTCAGGAGTTCTTAGAGCGAGCGTAACACTGACGCGCGATAAATAAAACGCGTCCTAGATTAGCTTGTACGGAACGGCTAAAGCGCTCGTGTGCTGTTTCGCATAAGATACTATGACGCGTTACTTATTGTTCGTCAACGCAACGCCGTGTGCAAAGGCACTTAGGTTTGAGTCCAGACCGTGAAGAATTTTCGACAGTAGCAATATATTGGTTTAGTGGTGAGTTGTAGTTGGCATTTACATAATTGAAATGATTGAAGGCGTTGTCATTGTCAACAATACTATTTATTTCAATAAGAGCAGCTTTCGATGCTTAGCCATCATCAGTTTTCTGATACAAGAAAAATATGAAATTATTTATATTATGGTAGTTTAAAACATCTTAAGAAATGAAAGGAGAAGAATTAAAGAAAAGAAAGAAAGAAAGAAAGAAGGGAACGGAGAGTTAGATATTTTTGTATTATAGTAGTTTTTTAAATTTAAGTAAGAAAACGAATGAAATATACATATACAATTTTGAGAGAGAAAATACTAAGCTCCTCTTATTGAAATAAATAGTATTGTTGACAATGACAACGCCTTCAATCATTTCAACTAGCAATATAGCTAGATCGAAGTTAATCACTGGTGAATTTTCGACTCTAGATGGCATATCGAATTTAGTCATTATGCGAGGGAGAAGGAAGCCGATTGTTCTGAGTGGTGGTTTACCGTGGTTTCATCAATCAAAACAAGGTGAACGCCGGAACAGAACCAACGGTCTACGGACCACGTTGCCATCTTTCCTTCCTCATTGTCGTCCTGTCCTATCTCTTTACACGCACGCGCACATACACACGCACATACACAATTACATGAATTTCATTATCGCACACGTCAGGAGACCAATCCGAAGCTTAGAGCTTGTCCCGATTGGGACGGTGACCCCCTCGGAGAAGTACCTGGAGGGGAAATCCCGAAAGGTAACGTGTAAGTCGGCGCCGGATTTCTCGTTCCGGGTGAGAGGAGCAGCATGTCCTCCCAGCTGCAACATGAACTAAACTCACCGCAGACCAAAATTGTGGAGCGTCCAGAAACAACACAATCATCTCCGATACAAAAACATCCCAATGCATAGAAGAGGCCGGTCCGACCACGAACACGAATGCTGTGAAAGATATTTGTATTGGAGACGGCTAATGTTTAAGCTTGAACTGTAAACTTGTAATCTTTATTATTTTTTTCCTGTAGTTACGGAGAAGAAACATCGACGATAAGGTAAAGAAAGCAGACTTTGAATGATGAAGTAAAAGTTGCCGTGTTTTGAATCGTGTTGGTTTTCAAGTTCCACAAGTCGATTAGGAGCGCGGCGGAATATTGCAAAGTTTTGTTGATCGGTTTGCCGAGAATCCAACACGAAGCGGGCCGTTACAATCTTCTTTTTCCTCACGATCTTTGTGGTTAACCGGCCCTTCTTCTCCGGCCTTGCCTCTCACTCCCGCACTTCTTCTGGCGTTACGTGAAGACAAGCACAGTCTCAGCGGGTTTGCTAAGTGAATTGCAGCTATAACAGGAGATGACTCACGGGCAAGGGGACTTTCTTGCTCGCGAAGAATGTGTCAAGAAATGCGGAACGGGCACCGCGAACTCAAATCTGCCTTCTTTACTCTACTTTATGCGCCTGTTCCACGAAATGACAGCTCAGGGTTTTTTCGCTCTGGTTGGGAGATAACTCCGGTGTTTGAGGGCCGGAGGAAGTGTGACCAAACAACGCCAGCGGAAACAGCGTTGCGCCAGGACGTGACGGAAGGGTATTCGGGGATTATTACTTAATTGTTGGGGACGTAATTTTCGTATTAAAAGGTTTTCTCAGTAACATCAGAGATTTTTTTTTTTTTTTTTTTTTTTTATATTATTTATTTAAGGTCGCCTTAAAAACATCTCGGTCATTGGCGACCACAGTTACAATAATACAGTAGTTACATATATACAAATATACATTAGTTGCACAATTTCATGGGATACACACATAGAGCCTTAATATTAATATTGTACATGGGACAATGTATTGTCACAATCTAAATACTATTTATGAGATTAAATTTGGTGAGGAGTTCTATAATTTTCATGTGGCCTGAATCAGAATTGAATATATTGTGGAGATTGTCATTGATGTTGAGGTATGTTCTGACAGCCGACATTGCCTGGCAATCAACTATAATGTGTTTAGTTGAGACTGGGAGGCCGCAATTTGGGCAAGGGTCAGGAGTAGCCTTTTTTAGCAGGTAGCTGTGACTAAGTTTAAAATGACCTATACGGAGTCTTGTAATAATCACTTGATGACTTCTGCTAAGTCTTACGGATGTGGCGGGAGATTCCTCAATACTCTTCCTAACTGCATGTAATTTGGAAGTCAACATTTTCCAGTTCCGGTCCCAAAGTTTCTTAACCGCATGTAAAAGGTAGTTTTTGAGGTCAGGAAGTAAGCCGCCAGCTTCAGTTTCAATTTCGGAGAGAGATTGCTGCTTTCGCTGCTGCATCAGCTTCTTCATTGCCTTGGATGCCTATATGAGAAGGAAGCCAGGCTATTGTAATGCGGTAACCTTTAAGGAAGGAGTGATAAAGTTTTCTTGGATTTCTTGAACCAGGGATTTAAGGAATGACTGTTGCGAACAGAGGATAGAACAGATAGTGAGTCAGAAAAAATAACAATATCTGAGCTAGATGGTCTTTGGATGCTAATATCAATAGCTTTGATAATAGCCCAAGCTTCACATGAGAATATGGAATAGAAGTCCGGGAGGCGGTAAAGATACTTAAGGGGTGGGGTAATGGAAATAACAGCTCCACTGGATCTTGATTGTTGCTTGGATCCATCCGTGAAAAACTGGCTATGATTTGCAAATTTATGCTGAAACTCCATGATTAATTGCTTTATGATAGGCTTAGGGATATCTGGATGCGTAAATTTGGTAGCTTCCGTATTGATTGGCGGGGAGAAATGTTCCCAAGGGGAAGAGGTTGAGTTTCCTCTGATGATATCATGAGACTCAATGCCAAGTTCATCACGGTACTTAGCAAGTCTAACACACAACGGTTTAGGGTAGTTAGGATGATTTGCAAAGTGGAAGGACTTAGAGAGGTTACAAATATAATTAAGTGTGGGATTAGGAGGAGAACAATGAGAAGAGTAAGCAAATTGTAAGCACAGGAATTTTCTACGGAGGTCTAAAGGAAGGAGGCCCGCTTCGACTAGTAGGCTAGTACATGGGCTGGTCCTGAAGGCACCCAAACTTAGGCGGCATGCAGAATTAATTATAGGGTCCAATGTTCTTAGTAAATGGTTGCTGGCTGAACTATAAGCCACGACTCCATAGTCTAACTTTGGTTGTATCAAAGATTTGTAACAATTGATTAGCGAAATAACGTCCGCTCCCCACTTGTGTGAAGATAACATTTTAATTATGTTAAGTCTAACAGAGCAATCCGCTTTGAGGGAAGAAATGTGGGATTTCCACGAGTGCTTCTGATCGAATGTTAGACCCAAAATTTTGCTGGTATTCGTTCTTCTTAGGTTATGATCACCAATTTTCAGGACTACTGAAGACGAGTTCAATACTTTCCGAGATCTCGTGAAGACCATGAATTCTGATTTTGTTTTTGATAAGATGAATCCGACGACTTGGACCATTCGTTAATTGAGCTGAGGATTCTTGCATTATAGTAGTGATTAAATTAATATCTTTGCCACTACAGAGGAGGGTGATATCATCAGCAAACATAAATATTTTCACAGGGCTTTTTACAATATTGCTCACTTCATTTATGGCGATGAGGAATAATAACACACTTAACACTGATCCTTGAGGAAGGCCATTTGACATTTCAACTTGCTGTGATGTTTTATCTTGAACGCGGACTTTGAGAAATCTGTGTTCAATAAAGTTCATTATGAAAGCAAACATATTGCCCTTTATTGGCAATGTAGAAATGATAGATAGTAGTCTGGATTTGTGGACCATTTCATAGGCCTTTTCGAGATCAAGCGAAACAACCATCGTATGGTGGTGCCTGCTAAGCGCATCGCAGATTTCTGAATCAATTCCGACTAAGTGGTCATTGGTGGAGCGAAAAGTTCTAAATCCACTTTGGAAAGGAGACAAGAGGCTTTTCGATTCTAGTAACCATCTTAAACGGTTGCATACCATCTTCTCAAGAAGCTTACACAGATTGCACGTTAAAGATATGGGTCGATAACTAGCTGGGTTGCATCTGTCCTTATTGGGTTTAAGAATCGGAATAACTATAGCTTCTTTCCATTGGTCCGGAAAGGTCTGAGTGGACCATATGACATTGTATATCTGAAGAAGATGGTCCAGGGCCTTCGCTGGTAGATTTTTAAGAAAACTGTTGGGGATGTTGTCAGGGCCCGGAGCAGAATTGTTACTTTTCTTCAGCACATAAAGCAGTTCGTCTAAGGTGAAAATTCTGTTATAATGGTCATTGTTGGAACCAACCAATGAAGAAATAAGTTTTTGAGGCATAAAAAATGTTGAATCAAGAGATTTCAAAAGCTCCGGATCATAGTTGCAGTGGCTGGAATTCTTAGCAAAAGATACCGCAAGTAAATTACTGGAGTCTTGAGGTTGTGAGTATTTATTACCGTTTGCGTCTATTAGCATGAATGGGATGGAGTTCATCGGTGCGCCACTAATGGACTTGATTTTTGCCATAACAAAGAGGAGGAGTCTGTCTAGTTATTGATGATGTAAAATTATTCCAAGATTGAAGTCTTGTTGTTTTTAAAATTAAGGGCTTTAGCCCTAGCTTTCCTAAAGAGTATTCCGTTTTCAATGGTTTTATTCTTCTTATACTTTCGGAAATATCTCTTCTTTTCTTTGATGACCGCTGTGCATTCCTCGTTCCACCAAGGAACCTGGTGTTTCCTTATTCTTCCAGAACTTAGAGGATGGATGAACTGGCAGCTAATGTCAACATATTAGTAAAGTCCTGAACTCTTTTATTAATAAGAGGAGGTGGATACGAGTCTGGTTTAGGAAGGTTATCGACATTATTAATTATGATTTGTTGGAATTGTAACCAATTTGCGTGGTTAATCAACCATTTAGGGTGAGTTTTGAGATTTTTTGCCAATTGTCGGTCGGAGAAGTTGATAGAGATGGGATAGTGGTCACTATCATAAAGTTGATCAAAGGTGCTCCAAGCACATTTTGTAGCAATGTTACTAGTCACAAGACTCAAATCTATTGCACTCTCGGTGCCATTGCTTGTATTAAATCTTGTAGCACTTCCGTTGTTCAGGAGGATTAAATTATCTATTTATCGTTGTTCAGGAGGATTAAATTATGATATTTGCCCTTCTGTCAGTTCTTCGAGAGCCCACATAATATTATGGCTGTTAAAATCACCCACTATAATAAATGGTTTAGGCAGTTGCATGACAATGTTGTCAAGTTCGAGAATATTTAATGTTTGGCTATTCGGTAAGTAAATATGCATACAGTCACCACTATATTAAGCTTGATCGATACGGCCGCAGCTTCTAAGGAGTTTGTAGTGGAATATTATGAAGAAAAACATCTTGTTTCACAAATGTCGCTACTCCCCCGCTTGCAATTAGAGAGTCTCTTCTGTTGCAGAATACACTTTTATATCCACGTAACGGAGCACATGTATTGCCTTTAAAGTTGGTTTCTTGTAGGCAGAGAACTTGGGGACTGAAATCATTGATGAGAATTTTTAAGAAGGACATTCGGGGGTAGAATCCATTGCAATTCCATTGAATAATATCCATGAGGAAATACAGGAAATATATGGCCGTAGTATTACACTGTAGATGCCTGGGACGTATCCATATCAGAATCCAATGCACTTTCAAGTTTTTTTATTATTCTGGAACATCTGTTTTAATACCTTTGTTAGGAAGGGTGGTATAAATATCCGTAACATTGAAAGTAAAGGTGAAATATCTGGAGAGAAGTCTTTAGCTAATTTCTGCAATGTTCTGGGAACCTTTAGATTTGTCAAAGAAGCTTAACAATTCATTCATCGATAACGGGTATTTAATTGGGCTCTTTTCAATCTTTTCTTTGGTCACTGACCATTGAATGTCTTCTTTACTATCTGAGGTGGTTTTATTTTTTTTAGGGGAACACTATTTTGTTTCACAGGGGGGTCTTCTAAGTCTAAAGATATCTCCGAATCAGAGAGGACAGTCTTTTCCGTAACGAATCTCTTGACACATTAGCGGGAAGAGGCGTCGCTTGGGAACTACTAGTAGAGAGTGGCCTTTAGTTCTTGATTTTACCGTGTTTTCCGTTGGCTTCTCTGTCTTGGATTCCGAGACTGAAGTTGTAGGGAATGCCGGTAAAGGATCTGGTTGTGAAACACTTGGGAGATCAGGAATTCGTTCTCGTTAATGACAGGAGCGGACCGGGGCAGGAGAAACGGAAAGGTCGCCGTCTGATAAGGAAAGGTTGTTACCTTCGGGCTGATGGCTGCTTGCGCAGGGGTGAGTTGCCATTTGGGCAGTTCTTAGCAAAATGACCTTGCAGCTTGCATTGAAAGCAGGTAGGGATATCAGATGAGATGTATATCCAATGCGGTAAACCATCCAATGTTACTTGGAAAGACTCGGAGTAGTTCTTCATGTTCCGGTGCTATGTAGGTTTGTCTTCTGAAACTCATGATATGGTTTAAGTTTGGGTTAGAGAAACCTGCCCGAATAAAAGACATTGATGCCACAGTTTTAACGCCAAATTCTAATAACTTATCTTCTAGTAGATTGTTAGGGATACTCGGCAAACATTGGAAAGAATTATTCTTTTGTTGCGTGAAATTAGCGGTCTTATAGTAAATTCATGGTCAGATACAATTATTGATTTAACTTTGAATACTAGATCGTCAGCAACTTCTTTGGTGGACAAATAAACACACAGCCTGTTATTAGAGATCTTTGATGCAAACCGAATATGAGAAGGATTAGTTTTTCCTGCAAGGGCTTCAATGAAGTCAACTGTCGGTGCATAATTTGCAGAGTCAATCACAATTGCATTTTCTTTCTTAGGAAACAGGAACTATTACAAGCTTGAACATAACTCTTACTTGAAACAATACTTGGTTGTTGATTGGGATGGAGGACTTCCATGATGGTTACGATGTTGTTGCTCGGATGCCAAGCAGCAACACGATGGTCAGAAACATACGCACTTCGAGCTTCTCGGTGCGTGAAAATGAAGAGAACACTCACTAAAACACTGAACTTCACAAATCTAGGAAAACTCGTCACCCGAATTTGCACACAGTTAAGGAACAACTATTAACCACAAAAACAAAAAAAACTATAACAGCTTTCGTTCTTGACGCTTATCTAGAACGGCCACGGTCATAGCGCGCGAAGGAAGCACAGCGGAGCAGCGGACGTCCGCACACCGCCGAGTCTCAACAAGCACTGAACATCAGAGATTGATTCAGTGGCGAGTAGTAGTTGACATTTACATAATTGAAATGATTGAAGGCGTTGTCATTGTCAACAATACTATTTATTGCTGCTCTTATTGAAATAAATAGTATTGTTGACAATGACAACGCCTTCAATAATTTCTACATCAGAGATTTCCAATTTCTATATTCAAAGCTAAGTTACAATTTAACTTAATTTACACGGTTGTCAGTTGCCAAATAAAATGCAACAATAATTATATAACTTATTTTTTCCTATATTCCTGACATCCTTTTCCTACTCTTGGAAAGGAAAAGGAACTTTGACCAGTACCTAATGGGAAATTTTCGGGCCTAACATAAAAACCCTAGGCATCGGAATTTATCAAGAAAAAATGCATCTCTCAGTACGGGAAAGCGCACACAGGAACGGGTACATCACGGAACACTCTTCATCGGAGCTATCTACGCTTAAGATATGCACAATCCAAGTTAGTTCACAATACAATATTTATTACAACAAGTTTTCAATACAAATCAACCAAACATGGAGTGAATTACTAACAAGGCTTAGTGGCTGCTGCCTCCAAAAAGTACATAAGTAAATTACATTTCTCGTAGAGCTTCACGTACGCTGAAAAGAGAAATGATAGAGAATTAAAATTACATACAATCTTGTCAGGCAAATAGAAGGACAGATCGCGCGCGGTCCGTGGCCCGTTTGTTAGGGTACTGCTCCGACATTCCTCAAACTTAGAATTACCAATACCTAAACGAACAAAATATTAAATAGGTTTAATTGAGTGGCGAGTGGCAATCATAATGGAGCTCACAGGCCCTCCTATAAGCTTCCGTAGAGCTAAATATCAGACCGCGTACACTATTTGGCTGCGATGAACGTGACAAAATAATTATGAATATTTGCAGCACTCCTGACGGAAAGGGCTGCAAATCGGAAACATTGCTCATTTGAGCTGACAGCAGATATAGAATGAATGCTCATTGGGGCTGGAAGTAGGTATGAGATATGACCTACTGTGGCTCAATCTAGGAGCAAATGGTCAAAATACACTTATGAATATTCGGATAGAAGATAATATAATATTTTACTAAATAAAAGCTTATACACATCACAGTGACTGGAATCAATCTACAGCATCCAGAAATAAATGACATTTAATGTAATAACATGAAAATCAATACTAAACCATCTATTTTAGCATAATATATAAAAAAGTGTTTCTATATTATTGAGTTTCATGTCATAACAAATTCACTTTTTTGTGTGTAGTTAATATGTACCAAAACAAAGATTTATAATACATAATTCACCGTATACATAATGTCTTCATGGCGATGGGATCCCAGGATCAACAAAGCTTTTTACCATTTTTAGAAGAGAAACATTGAAAAAATAAACTTATGTTTAAAACCTTGAATTAATTGTATATGGATAGATCTTAAAGATAGAGAATGCATAAGTTGTTTCTCCTTGAAGGTGGATGAGATGGCTTCTGGAATGTTATGGCACACACATGTTCATATTCTTCTAGGGAGCTCATGTTTAATACGTGACACCAATCCTCATATGCTTTCTAAATTCCATGCGAGGTCATTATTGTGAGAAATTTTCCATAAAAATCTAACATCTGTGTAAAAAAGTGAACACACTTTGTACCTGGAATAAAAAGAACTCCAAATAATAAGAGTTTAATTTATATTACTCAATGTTGTGCTTTACATGGTACACGAAATTTACTATAATTCATTCTGCAAGACATTATTATTCCCAACAGACGTTCTTTAAAAATAACTTGCAATATATATTTTATATTGTTTGTAC
This sequence comes from Teleogryllus oceanicus, assembly GCA_964035755.1. NCBI lineage: Eukaryota > Metazoa > Arthropoda > Insecta > Orthoptera > Gryllidae > Teleogryllus > Teleogryllus oceanicus. The sequence goes on along the minus strand of CAXIVR010000006.1, from coordinate 32,780,122 downwards.
AAACTTCAGGCTTACCGAACGTGTAATCGTAAAATTATTTTACTATTTCCCTTTTGCGAACTGCCCAATATAAATTCACATTCGTGATTTAGACTCCTAAAAGCGTTCGCTATAAAAGTCACAACATTCAGCGTACTGCCTCTCGCGTGGATCGCTGAAATGTCTATTACGGAGGGTCATATAAATCCTGGGAACTGTATACATCGCATAGTATAGAAAGTTTCTCCAACGTGGCCCACTAAATTTAGACGATGCAGCCCGGCAGCTTTATTTTTACGACTAACTCCCGCGGATCCACGAAGAAATGACACCGCGGGGAATGCCGTCACCTCCACCTCGCCGCCTCCGCCGCCACCACCACCACTCCACCACCGCCTCCCCTCCGCCTCCGCCTCCGCCTCCGCCCCGCCCCGCCTCCGCCACCGCCACCGCCTCCACCTTCGCCTCCGCCTCCACCTCCGCTTCCACCACTGCCTCCGCCACGCCTCCGCCACCGCCTCCCCGCCTCGCCTCCACCTCCGCCCCGCCCCACCACTGCCTCCTCCTCCACCACTGTCCCCGCAAATGAAACCGCCCACACCACCGTCGCCATGAAGCCTAGCCCCGTGGCCAAGCTCCATAACACCATGCCGCCACCTCCTCACCACCTGCGCCTCCATCAGCGCCGGCACCGTCGCCCCCTCCACTTCCTCCTCCGCCGCCGCCGCGGCGCAATTTTTTTGCGGGCGTGACGCCGCACGTGGTGGCGCGGTGGCGTGTGGGCGGGGAAGAAGCTTCCCGCCGCGTCATAGGTCGATGCGCGGCCGGGAGACCCCGTGAGTGGCCGCTGCAGCGTCCAGCCCCCCCCCCGCCCTTCCCCCCCCGCCCCCCCGCCCTCGCCCTTCCCCCGCCCTCCCACTCGCCGCCCTCCCGCTCCCGCCCCCGCCCTCCCGCTCCCGCCCTCTCGCTCCCCGTCCTCGCTCCCCGTCCTCTCGCTCCCCGTCCTCCCGCTCCCCGCCCTCCCGCATCCCGCCCTCCCGCTCCCCGCCCGCCCTCCCGCTCCCGCCCTCCCGCTCCCCGCCCCCGCCCTCCCGCTCCCCGCCCTCCCGCATCCCGCGCCCTGCCTCCGACCCCGTATTTGACTCCGCCTCCGCTCACACGACCACGGCGCATAGTCCTCACCCGCGCTCTCGCAATCTCCCCGACTCCTCAACCCCGGGATGCGTCTTCTGTTGGCTCCGTCACGCCCGGGGACACGTCACTTCCTGGGCCTGACTCTCTTTCCTTGGCTCCCTTCCCATACCAATATGACTAACTCCGATCATCTCGTCTTGTTAATGGACCGTCCCGCCTCAAACCTTTCGCCCGCTTCACCTTTTCGTTTTGCCTCACATAATCGAAATCTTCCTGCTCATTTTCATTTGCGGCGCAACGTGTTGGCTTGCCTGGTTTTGTTCCCCCAGTTGTGTCGCATTATTTTTCTCCCGGATCGTTTCATATCTGCCCTATCAGTCGTGTTGCCTCACCCCCTTTTGCTCCCTACTCTGCTCCCTGTTTTCTTGATTCTTATCGGGCTAAAGCTTTCATCCCTCCTTGCGTACCTATTGTCAGTACAGTCAAATTTCTGGCTCCACTCTTCTGGTGTCACTCTCGTCGCCTCCCATATCTCTGATCTCTGTGACCTACATTTCTTACTCCGCATCTCTTCCTCTTCCTTGCCTCTCTTTCCGTCTCGTCCGTATCCCTTTCTACGACTCTTCAACTCCGGTCACAAATCCCCATTTCTTATCTCTCTTTTTCGCCATTTCCATCGCCTTCCCTCAGCCTTGTAAATCCCTGCCCCCAGGGACGCACTCTTTCCCCCGTTCATCCGAATGCGCCCCGCCCCCGCCCCTCCGCCCCGAGCGCTGCCCCCCCCCTCCCCCGGCTGCGTTGGCGCGGGCGCATGCGCAGAGACAGGGCCTCGCCCGGGGCGCGAACCGCAGACACTTCGTCGCCGCTTCGACAGCCCGCAACACACCGCTACAACGCTCTGCTCTGCCCACAAAGCTGCGTATTCCACGTTCGGCTAGGATGAATGTTTTTCGTGAACTGGACGTTTAGGAGAAAAGTGTGCGTTCCGTTTCTATCTCGGGGTTTTTGTGCTTTTCTAAGACGTCGAAATGTGAGGATGTTAAAATGATCTACCTTCGTCGATATCTCAGCGGTAAGAAGCGACTCTTTTCTCTTTTGTTATTTTTCGTATTTCTTCCCGCACTTCACATTTCGAATTTCAAGCAACCACTGCATGACATTTTAAAGTTGCGATTAGTATGTTCAAAAGTATTTGATATTTGGTGACAATTTAAAGAGAAACTTTTTCCAATTAGTAATCACTCCTTTTCCATTCGTATTTGGTTCTATTTAGAATATAATTTAATCATTTAAATAATGTCGATATCTTATCACACTCCCAGAAAACGTTAGTAAAAGTCAGAAGTGTCATTTCAAATTTTATTTTAATTCACTCATAGTATTCCTTCCCATAAGCATGTCTTGAGCAGGAAATAACTGAATTGTTTTCGAGTTTTTAATATTTGCTATTTAAAGGTAATATGAAACAGTTCAACAGGTTTATCTTTCGCTATATCATAAAAATCTTCTGAAAGATTTGAAAGGTCGAAGTGCAAGAGATGCAGATCTCTAGTTGCACTCTCCATGTCCCGTTAATCAAACGTCCGTGAGGAGTTCAGATGACTAATCTGAAACAACGTTACTTCGTTACTTAATAATGCAATGGTTAAATATTAAAAATATTTTCAAAAAGTCTTCATTCGGAATGACCGTTATTTTATATTTCACTTGCGTATATGCATTTTCTGTTATTTTACTTTTATAACGATATATCCATAATTAGTTGGTTTTGTGTAATTCTCAATTTGTTGTAAAGTTACTACGCTTTTCCTAGAAATAATGTTAGTGTATCTAATATAGATAATTGAACCAAATAAAGATTCAAACCGAGAATAATTTCCACTTTTTTTTTACCGAGAATAATTTCTGTGGAGAGATTGAGACAGGCGTTCGTCGCTTCGAGTTAGAAAAATGGATGGAAAAATGTGGTCTTTTTACGGACCTCTCAATTGTCTTTCTCCCTGGTCTGAGTTACACTTTTTTTGCATTGTTCAATAATATTTGTATGATTCGTACAATTTGTTTTCATTTGGCATCGTAGATGATTTCTTTTTTTTATTTTAGTCGATTTAGGCGAGCGATTATTATTTGAACACATTTATGAATTACTTTTTGCTTCGCGTTCAGTTTTCTCTTATTATTACTTATTACTTCGTATCTTCGCAAAGATTATTTGAAGATTGCGTACAAAATATACCAAAATAAAAACATACGACTTGTTGAACAAACATTTATTTCATCATAAACCTTGGTACTTTCAATTTCAATCCACTTGACATCCAACGTTCGTCTTGTGACGTGCGCTAACGGCAGGTGCTTTCGTTTCGCGCAGAGCCATCGCCGTGAACTTAATTTTTGTTACGGGATGAATATCCGCCCCGTCCTGATTGCATTTCAAGTGTGATAGCAGGGTCTGAAATGAAAGAGCTCAGGACTCGACGAAAACCTTGACAAGAATGGAAGGGATGGTATGAATAAATGGTAGCAATCTATCAATAAATACACGTATCAATAAATACACTATATTTTTTAATAAAAATACGTTTTAATAAAAATAAAATAGACTTTGGTGTGCTTTCCAAAGTGTTCTAACTATACGCACGCTGGCTATGTGCTGCATTCGTGCCAATAAAGTCCTGCCCTCTGTTGTGCTCGCTAACGTCGCGTCCTGTGCACTGTGTGTGAAACCGCCACCATAGACCTCGAGAAGCACTTTAAGGTTTAAAAGAAATAAACGAATTGAAACGATTGAACGATCGTCAAGTCAATCATAACCTTTTCGCCGGACATTCGCGCTAATAAAATCCTACCCTTTAGTTTGCTAGCTAACAGCGTGTGCTCTGTGTGTGCAGCCGCCGGCATGGTCTTCGAGAAGCACTTTAAGGTTTAAAAGAAACGAACAAATTGAAACGATCATCAAACGAACGAATTGAAATGATCGTCAAGTCAATCAAAACCTGTTCACCAAACATTCGTGCTAATAAAATCCTGCCCTTTCGTGTTCTCGCTGACCGCGAGTGCTGTGTGTGTGCAGCCACCGCCATGGACACCGAGAGGCATTTTAAGGTTTAATCGATCAATCAATGAGTCAATCATAACCTTTTCACCGAACATTCGTGCTAATGAAACCCCTGTCCTTTAGTGTGCTGTCTAACGGCGTGTGCTTCTGTTGTGTGTGCTGCTGCCGCCGCCATGAGCCCCGAGAGGCACTTTAAGGTTTAAAAGGCCGCCGCCATGAGCCCCGAGAGGCACTTAAGGTTTAAAAGGAACAATCGATCAATCATAACCTTTCACCGGACATTCGTACTAATAAAAAACCCCTGTCCTTTAGTGTGCTGTCTAACGGCGTGTGCTTTGCTGTGCTGCAGCCGCCGCCATGAGCCCCGAGAGGGACTTTAAGGTTTCAGAAGAACAATCGATCTATCAATGAGTCAATCATAACCTTTTCACCGCACATTCGTGCTAATGAAACCCCTGTGTGCTGTCTAACGGCGTGTGCTGCAGCCGCCGCCATAAGCCCCGAGAGGCACTTTAAGGTTTAAAAGGAACAATCGATCAATCATAACCTTTCCACCGGACATTCGTGCTAATGAAACCCCTGTGTGCTGTCTAACGGCGTGTGCTTGTGCTGTGTGCTGCAGCCGCCGCCATGAGCCCCGTGCTGGACGAGGGCGCGCTGACGCCCGTGCTGCGCGACGCGCGCTCCGTGAGGCCCTTCCGCTCGTCGGAGGACTACCTGCTGGCCATGAAGGAGGACCTGGCCGAGTGGCTCAACGTGCTCTACCCGGAGCTCGAAATCTCCGCCGACTTCTTCATGGAGCACCTGGAGACGGGCGTCGCGCTCTGCAAGGTGAGTGCCCGGCCCGCGCCGCCATTATCGCCGGCGTCTGTTTGCTCGCTCGCGGACGGATTGTTTGCGATTGTAGATGTGTGCGGTGTGTTTGCTTTCTCCAGAGACGCACGGATTGAATTTTCGCGTGGATACACAGTGGGAAATTTGAAAGTTTGGTAATGGGTGCTAAGTGAATGAGTACATAACTCAACGAGGCTGGGGAAAGGCGAACTAATTTTCGTCGCGGAAGTTAGGTTATTGCATAGGATATTTTTACATTTTGTTGTTGAACATATTGCGACAATATCTCGCGTGGGGATTTATAATGTAGTATAAGCTATTAAATTGCCGACACCTAGATAATTGTCTTAGCTTTTGATGCTGCAGTTTTAAATTAAGTCGCACAAAATAATTGATAACAATTTTAGTAAAAAATTAATAAAACTTCATGTTACTCAAAAATATCCTCTCAAATCGATTTCACTGCTTTAGTTTTCTTATCCAACAATTTTTGCAATAAAATTCAAATAAACATAGTCATTAAAAATCGATTTAATAATTATTTCTCATTCAAATTCGACTACGAAATGGTAAGAAAAATCTTCCACGTCGATGTTTGCAACCTAACGATTTATTTTTTAATTAAAACTGGGAAATAAAAGTAGAAAGATATATTATGCAGAAGGGCTTGAAGACAAAGCTATCTTGATAGTCCTTCAATACATGAGACTCATATGTATTATTAGAGAACAGAGTTCTTGTAAAAAGATACTGCGTCACAGAGATCGTGATCCAAGCAAGAACAATAACGATGACAAGTATGTGTCGCGGTTCTCTCGGTGTCAAAAGTCAATTGGGAGTGCCCATTCGAATTCTTCCAGCTGGTGCCTTCTGAAGGGATAACAAGAGCATTTTGTAAGCCATCAAATGTTTTAAATGGCACGTACATGCACACAAACATGCACGTGAAATATAAATTAATTTAATTGTTTATATACAGAGTTGGAAATGTAATATTATTATTGATAATTATACAAACTAAATAAAAAAGGTAGTTTCGTATGCACGCAATTTTTTGGATAGTAAGAATGCTTTCCTGAATGCAGAAAAAAAAAGTCTGAAAATTGAAAAGAATTCGATTAGATACATATTTCTTGACACAGCGAATGAAACCTATGGTTTTTTTCATCAATGTGAACATTCTCCCTCTCATTAAAAATGATTTCAATTAAGCAATATTCAAATAAAAGTATACGTTTTCATACATTCTATGCGTCACCGAAAATAATATTGAGTTTAAAGAGTTCCCAAGATATTAAACCTTTTTGAGATTATGGAATATAATATTTCTAGCCCCTTGAAGACCCATATTCCGAATTAGTAGAAATCTTCAGACATGAAATCTTCCTCCACTCTGCTTGCTTGTTAGAAGGACTTGAGCGTTGTTCATGGATCTTAGTTGCTGGTTCTTATTTTATTTTTGACCAAATAAAACTTCGGAACTGACGCATCTAATGAATTATCGCGTCATTTATCTCTAATAACATTATCTACATCTGATGAAACAAGAAGTCTTCAAAACTCGTTTTCTGACAAAGAAACTAGCAGCATCATCTGATACAACATTTAGAAAGGCGTGAAAACAAATAGGAGATTATTTTCAAGAATTGTAGAGAAAGAAAATAGAATCGGTGTACTCTCTATTTTCAAAGAGAGGGTTGATACGCCATCTAATAATATTTTCTGAACTCAAATTTTACGAAATTTGTTGTTCTTAATTTCACGTTGTTCTTAAAACAATTCTTTTAACTTTAAAACAATTTTTAATATATTTTTTTAAGTTACCATTCTCAAATAGTATTCTCGAAAAAAAGTATTAATACATCATTTAAATTGTAACGAAATGAAACAGTTGAATCCCATGAAATATTTTTCTACGCAACTCTAGATCACCTATCCAAAGCCAAAAGTCCGCATTTCTATATTTGCAACAGTTCAAGAAATATTTCGAATGCTAGTAGTTATTGTATCGCACCTTAATGGTGACAAATCTGGAAGGGATGACCTGCTAGCAGAAATCGACATGTGATACGTTTCCCTGTCCACGCTTACCCAATGCTCTATATTACACACCAAAACTCTAAAGCGAATCGGCTGTGGCGTCTAGCGTCTGTAGGTTTCAGCAGGCTTTGCCCACGAGTGCTGGGAGCGGTAGCTCAGTGCATCAACTCATGTCTCTGCAGCGCCTCTGACCGGGAGGTCCTAAGTTCGAGTCCTGACGGCGGCACTAGCTTTTCAGCTACGTCGAATTCAGTCGCTGTCTGGAGGAGAATTCTAGCGGCCGGCTGCTCTGATCGGTAGTTTTCCGTGGTTTCTCCGATCAACACCAGGCGAATGCCGGAGCAGTACCCTACCAAACGGGCCACGGACCGCGCGCGATCTGTCCTTCCTCTTCCTTCTCCTATCCACTCCCCTTACACACACCACTTACATACACTACACTACCACACATTCCGGGAGACCATTCGGAAGCATATGGCTTGTCCCGGCTGGGGCGGTACCCACTGATGGGAGAGTCCTGCTTAGGGGGAAACCCTACTAGCCGACGGTAGGTCGGCGCCGGATCTCGTCATCCAGCGGGGAAAGATCACCGCGCATATCCCGAGAAAAGAACATGCACTACACTAACGGGACTAACGACCAAAGCAGTTGACGTGCCCGGAAACACGAAAAAATCAAATCAAATCAATCCACGAGTGCTGCCACTTACTGCCACCGCCATATTTCGCCCGCCGCGGCGCAGCGCCGGTTCAAGCCCAGCTCTCCGCGTTTCCGAATTCCGTTTGGACGCGGCGACGGCGGTCGGCCGTGCACGAGAGCTGTGTGCGCAGCGCCCCCGGCCCGGGGGGACTCGTCGCTTGCCGACGGCGCGATGGCCATTGCGGCCAACAACGGGCAACGCACGACCGCAGTGGATCGGATTGGCTGATACTTATTTCCACGTCACATTTGGCCGATTTCAGGCGAGTCAGATGGCCATAGGGGCGGTGATCTTCCTCCGGTGATTCGTGAGATCTGGGCCGACCTACACATTGGTGCGAGGTTTCCCTATCCAAGTATCTCCCTCCGGCGGGGGGTCCACCGCGACAAGCTCTAACCTCACGATTAGTGTGTGCGTAGTGTAGTGCATCTAAGTGTGTGTGTGTAAGGGGGGTGAGAATAGGACCAGGAAGAGGAAAGGAAGATTAAATGCGGTCCGTGGCTCCTTTGTTAGGGTGTGCTCCGGTATTTGCCTGATGTTGATCGGAGAAACCCTGGACAAGTACGGATCAGAGCAGTACGTTGTTAGAATTCTCCTCCAGACAGCGACTGAACAGTGGCGGAGAGAGATGAAGATATTCTTTGTATTGTTTGATCTTAAAAATAGGTTTTATTTTACTGTGTCGCCTACGTGACCCTATTATTTAATTACATGACGTGATGTATGGATCGAAAGGAGAAAAGGTTTGATTCGAGTTTTTTTCAAGAAGTAAAGTCGATACAAATGAATCAGGAATTTCTGTGTGTGTGTGTGTGTGTGTGTGTGTGTGTGTCCATGCATTATGGTGATAAAACTTTAATAACGATATATCACCCAACATAAACAGAAGTGAGTGATACGTGTTGCAACGCTTACTTGTCACTTCAGACACAATGATTCTAAATTTCTACCGACGGTTGCGGATAAACGTGTATTTTTGATGGGTTTCTTGGGATTCTCTTCATTCCATCTTTATCATTCATATCATCACCACTAACACCACACTCGACGTTATCGTGGTTAATTCACTCCATTCTTAATTGTGTAGATAGTATTGCGACGTATGATTGCCAACAGATACACAAAGAACTTGTTCTCTGTAAATTTCTCCTTCCCCCTCGGATTTCCCCAATTTATATGCTAATCACCTCAAGAATTTTCTAAACAGTTCTTCCTCCTTTCAGACTTCCTCCATTCTTCGCGTAGTCCTCATCTCTTCTTTTCAGTGCGGATTCCCACCCATCCCCGCTTCCCGAGGGTGATCGGCCGAGGGACTCATTATCGGCTCCAGCGCCCCCGAAGATCATCCGGCGGAAGCGCAGCCTCCCCCTGCCCCCCTGTACCCCTTTGTGTCCCGCGAGCGATGGAGCGCACAGCGCTTCATTTATTCTGCGCTCGCTTCTCCAAAGTCAACAGGCTCCCGAAATGAAGCGCCTTTCAACTGCTTCGCTTCGGCCATTTTGAAACTCTATTCGAGCTCATATTTCAACAATGTAATCTGGATATTGCAGCCAATAATGAAAACTTTAAATTGATGTTTGCTGGGAAAAACGTTGTAAGTCGGAAATTACGAACCAATTAGTTTTACAGATTTTAATTTTGCTAACATTCGCATGTGTGCATTGCGTCTCAAATTCAATTTTTGGGTAAATACAGAATTTTAATTTCTTTTATTACTTTCTCGCTACGGAGTATAGAAAAAGTTATGTAATGCTGCGCGTAAAACGGCGAATTTTAGGCAGAAAAACTCTAATTACAGAGCTCTTGGTAATGAAAAAGTGGATAAATCTAGTTGCTAAATTTAGAAAAAAATTCTCTATCTCGTAGTGTATCCCAAATCCATCTTTTGTGGGTCCTTGATACCGAAAAATCGAATGACGGCAAAACGTCTGTCCGTCAGTCTGCGAACAACGCTCGCGGCTAAACCCTCCTGCCGATTTTCTCCAAAATTAATATTCCCCAATGGATCTTTCTTCCTTGAAAGCCCTTATTTTTCGACAGTTGCAAAAGTTCAAAAATTTTTCTCGGAGCACTCCTACAACTAAAATATTAAAGATAGAGATTTTTCTTTTAATGAAACTGTTCCTATAAGATCGATTTTGAAATAAGGTCGTGTAAAATGTTTCGAAAATGTGAGTCCTTGTCGGGTCACCACGGGAGTTTTTTTTTTTTCAATGCTTAAATGACGCATTAACGCTTCTACCTCAAATATAATAATATGACGTATATTTGTAAATTCATTTTTCTACACATAAAATGCTGCAGCATTGTTTATCGTGCTTGGTATCGACATGATGTAACGTTTGTATCATGCCAATACTTTCAACAACATGAAACACTTCATATCTTTATGATGTCTTGATAGCAATTATCAGAAGGTTGCCGCGTAAGGTCGTAACGACCGAGAAAGTGTGGGCCGTCCTTGAAAAAAAAGCGCCAAGCGCGGAGGTTCTAAACGAGTCCGTTTCGCTACATCTCGCCCGTCCCCAGAAGAGAAATTATCTCGCGCATCATCGCGGGTGCGAGATGGTTTATCGTAACTTTCGCGTACCGTTACGAGAAACGCATACACAGCCCCCCCTCTCTAGGAGGTTTCACCTGACCACCCAGGAAGCAAACGGATGGCGCGGACCGGCAGTTCCGCGAGAGCGCAGTAGCGTCACGTTACAACAGAAGCAGGGCCCTTCCGGGGGCAGCGACCACGTGCCCGGGGCGCGAGGACGTTCACGGTAGGCGGGGGGCTGAGGTGGACTGATTGATTGATTTTTTCGTGTTTCCGGGCGCCTCAACTGCTTCGGTCATTAGTCCCGTTAGTGTAATGCATGTTTTTTTCTCGGGAGATGGCGGTGATTTCCCCTCGCTAGTGGGATTTCCCTAACCAGGGCTCTCCCACCAGCGGGGCACCGCCCCAGCCGGGACAAGCTCTAGGCTCCCGACCGGTCTCCCGGAATATGTGGAAGTGTAGTGTATGTTAGTGTAAGTGAGTCTGTGAGGGCAGAGGATGGGACAAGGAGGAGGAAGGAAAGATCGCGCGCGGTCCGTGGCGCGTTTGGTAGGGTACTGCTCCGGCTTTCGCCTGGTGTTGATCGGAGAAACCACGGAAAACTACCGATCAGAGCAGCCGGTCTCTAGAATTCTCCTCCAGACAGCGACTGAATTCGACCTAGCTGAAAAGCTAGTGTCGAAAATCCTGCCGCCGTGGGGAGTTGGAACCTAGGACCTCCCGGTCAGAGGCGCTGCAGTGGCATCAGTTGATGCACTGAGCTACCGCTCCCGGTGGGGCTGATGTGGACGCCCAGTGAATTAGTATTTATTGTTTCCTGATGATGCATCATTACTAGTGATCCCGGGCGTCGAGGCTAAGGTCGTTCGTCTCGTAAGTGTAGTGCGTGTTTTGGGCTAGGGAGGTGGAGGTGTTATTGCCTCGCTAATTGGCGAGATCCGGCGACAACCTACCGTCGGCTATCGGAATTTTCTACGAACAGGTTTCTCTCACCACCGAGGCAGCGTCCCAGCCCGGAATAGCCCCGACCGGTCCCGGTGTTTGTGGTAGTGTAGTGCATGTAAGTGTGTGTAAGGGCAAGGATAGGACAAGGAATGGGAAGGAATGATCGCTATCTCTCCATGGCTCATTTGGTATGGTTCTGCTCCGCCATTTACCTGGTATTGATCGGAGAAACCACGGAAAATTATTGATCATAGCAGCCGGCGGCTAAAATTCTCCTCCAAACAGCGACTTCATTCGACCTAGCTATCTGACCAGGGTTGAAAATCCTGCCGCCGTCGGGACCCGAACCCCGGACCTGCTGGTCAGAGGCACAGTAGTGACTTCAGTTGATGCCCTGCGCCACCTCTCCCGGTTCATTGTCTCTAGAAGCGGCAAGTCCGAATGCTATTAGTCGTGTAAGTGAAGTGAATTTTATACATCGCTGAAGGTGATGGTGTTTCTCACCTACAGAATGAGATCCAAGGCCGATTTATTGATTGGTTAATTAGTGTTTCCGGGCACGTCAAGTGCTATGGCCAATAGAGCTGTAAGTGTACAGCATGTTTTATTGTGTGAGGTTGTGCTGTTCTTCCCCCGCTTGATGATGATTTTCGGTTCCGATCTTACGGATTTTCCCCATCCATGTATTCTCACTTGTGAGGCACCGCCTCAGCCGGGATGAGCTTTATTCTCCCAAATTATCTCGCAACGTGTATGGTAGTGTAGTGCAAAAATGTGTAAGTGTGTGTAAGTAAGGGGTGAGGATTGGAGAAGAACGAGGATGGATAGATCGCGCGCGATCCGTGGCCCATTTGTTTAGGTATTTGCTTGGACATTCGCCTGGTATTGATCGAAAAAACACGGAAAACCGTCGATCAGAGCAGCTGGCCTCTAGAATTCCCCAGGCAGCTGCAGAACTCGACCTAACTATTGAGCTGTCGAAAATCCTGCCACCGTCGGGACTGGAACCAAGGACCTCCCGATGAAAGGTACTGCAATGATATCAGTTGATGACCTTAATTACGTCAGTCGGTTCCTGAGTCGACTTATACGTTAGGTTGCAGGGATTTTCCCTCGCTGGTATTTCCCCGGCGGGACCCCGACATGTGGGGTGGTGTAGCGGATGTAAGTGGATGTAAGGGAACAAGGGTTTAGATTGGAAGATCCCGTGTGGACTTCGGTCAATTTTCTAGGATTTTATATAGCGTCGGCATTTGCCTGGTATTGATCGTAGAAACTACGAATAGTATCAATTAGAGTAGTTGGCTGCTAGAATGCTCCTCCAGACAGTGGTTAAATTCGATCCAACTATGTAATAACCATAGGAACGGATTTTCATGTAAATACAGATATTTACATGGGCAAGGTACCTGCATTCACTAATATGTTTTTAGACTTAACACGACAGTCTGAACGAATTCAAACAATTTTTTATATTTTATTTTTCTTACATATATTGGTATAATTACATATTTTATCTATTGCTACATACTTCGTTAGTTAGCCGAAAATGAACACTTCACATGCGAATTCGAGATATATTACTTGAAAACTAACTTTGTTACTAAAATACTTACGAAGCCACACAATGTGCTTGTATTAATGTCGGATCTTCGCTATTAATTGTCAGATGTAGCCCTCGCCCCCTTCTGACTCTTCGAAACAGCGTAGTCGGAATCAAGGATGATCGGATATATGTGAAGCAGAAGGAACTTCAACCACGGATTTCATAGACCCCCATGCGTAACTCAATAAAACAAATATTTTTCAGATCATTGCCTTATTGTTTTTCTGGGATCGGAGGGAGGACTTTTCTATCACAGGCTACACAGTATTATACGCGCTCGTTTTCTTGAGCCCCGAAATACCTGTCCCTACTCCTTTGCCAAGACAATTATCTTTCTTGTAAAAGAGTCTTAGTAGCTTTACTTGGAGTGGTGAACCAGTTTATGAACTGGTAATGATGATGATGATGCTCGCAAGTTAAGTTGAGTAAAGAGGAGGAGAACCCCCAGGAAATCGCTTACTCACTTTGTCGGCTACAAATTCCTCCAGACTGACTGGGATTAAAACTATGATATCTGCAGGTGATAAACAAGCGCTCTGACCGCCTCTTGTTTCACCACAACACCACTGGTTTCCAAGATAAGTCCCGACTGTGGACAAGTACTGCAATTGACCAGGGAGAAAATTACATGATTCTTCACTGCCAGAACTCCCTAGTTTCTGCCGTCACTGCTTCCTTCTCTCAGTCCCGCCGTCATGGCTGCACCCATCGTTATGAGTTCTTTCCTGAAGGTCAAAACATCAGCCTCCCACTGGTTAATGTGATAGCTTCGTGATTTATCTTGTGAAACTTGGAATCAGAGACGTCTGGCAGGTACAACTTCAACTACATCACTTGCCAGTATTTCTTTTTCGATCGCATTTGTTATTATTGTTCGTAAGAAATTTTATTTCCCCAGTAGCTGGTGCCATTAAACTTAAAAGATCATCAACTGTTCAGATAAATATAGAGATGGAAAGAAATGTTTCCAAATTACTGAAGTTTTAAAAAGTTTTAATTTTTTAGGAGATTCTCTAGCATCAAATAATTTCTTTAATGTATAGTAATTACTGTTTAAAGTTTTAATTAAAGATTAGAGTCAACATTTTAATTTTTAATAATTCCCAAATTGGTATCGCCTACTGTTTGTATTTAATATTAGTGATACATCAGCTGGCCGCTTTTAGACCGAAAGAATATTACAGTATAAAGTTAATTACTGTCTGATATTCTATCAAGTAATTACCGTGGGTCGCCAGAGTTGTTTCTGAACGGTAAAAATATCGAATCTCATTTCAGGCCTTTTTGTGTGATAGAGAACTGTTGTGAAACATCGTCATAAAAGGAGTCAGCTTTTCAAATAGGGCAAAACTCGAACAAAACTGAAGTGTTGATATAAGATAATTGACTAATTTTTTATCACTGTGATCTTTCAACCTTCAAAATCCTTTCGTGAGGTTGAAAGATTAATCATTACAGATAATAATCTACGATCTTAGTCTTCAAAAAATTGTGTTATCAGCATCGTATTCAAGCGCCTTTAAATCGAAATCGTTAAGCTACGAATCTCATTGTAGAGCAGATAGCGTGAACGTGTCGGGCAATTTTCTTCAAAATATTGCTTATTTACGAAGCTTATGTGAACAATTAACATTTCAAGTTAATTTCATATTCAATCTAAATTGATTTCTCGATAGCTTAGAGTAGTATCAGACTGAACTAAAACTACCTATGTAAATGGTATCCAGTTATAGGAAAGACATTTGAAAATCTATTGTAAACCTAGAGAGATGTGAAAAGCAGATTAGCACTTTCCCGAACTGTTCTTGGGGCAACATCCCAGGAAAAGTTTGATATTTTCATGTGTTTCAAAAATTGACCGCCAAAATGCGAGCAACAGAAATGATGATGAAATGAACAGTCAACAATGCAAGGTGAATACGGAATGTAGTGTTGACATGTGGGCCCAGAACTAAAATGACAACACTAATTTTAAATAGATTTCATTTAATGTTAATTGCATGCTTACATTCATACACAAAACTCGTTCATAAATATATTCTCTACAAATTTTATTTTCATACGTTGATTCTTTCGTGCAATAAATGTGTGTATTCTTAATTAGAAAATTGTTTTTTAATTTGTTAATTTAAAATAATTTTAATTAAAATCAATCACAAAAAAAGGCTGAAAATATCCCGGAAGATATTGTCTCTCTTCAAATTTATGACAAAAGGCGAAGAAAACATCCGCATTTGCACGTAAAGCCCCAAAATTGAAAAAACACAGATGGAACGCGGCTAAGAGCAAATAACTAAATGGAGTCTTATCACAATGTTTTCAAAAATAATGACGATGACGATGGAGATGACAGTGTTGACAATAGTGATGACAATAGTGATAACATTGGCAGGAATGATTACAGTTGATGACTGTGATGAAGGTGACGATGACAAAGTTGTATTCGAACAGAAGTCATTTTATATCATGAACACGATTCAGCTACATGGCACTTGACCAGTGCGATTCAGTCGAGTAGGACCGCGCCAGACGGACATCCTACCTAGTGACACTGTCCATATGCGGAGTGTCGGCCGCGCCTCACCGATGACAGTGCTGACAATAGTGATGACAATGGTGATAACATTGGCAGGAATGATTACAGTTGATGACTGTGATGAAGGTGACGATGACAAAGTTGTATACAAACAGAAGTCATTTTATATCATGAACACGATTCAGCTACATGGCACTTGACCAGTGCGATTGAGTCGAGTAGGACCGCGCCAGACGGACATCCTACCTAGTGACACTGTCCATATGCGGAGTGTCGGCCGCCCCTGTGCTTCGCTGAAGGGCGTACGGCTGATGGGGCGACGTCGGAGGCGGAAGGCGACGAAGCATCGCCGTGACCGGACGGCACGCGCCGCCACCACGCGTCAAACTTCCGCTCCGCACCCTGCCCCGCCCCCCCGCCCGCCCCGTCGCACCGCCGTCTGCCCGTCGTCCTCCGCCGCCGCCCCGTCTTGCTGCCTAGCTCCTGCCGCCCCGCCCCCCCCCCGCCCCCCACCCCTGCCCCCACACCTGCCCCCCACACGCTGCCCCGCCACTCCTGCCCCACACCCTGCCCCCCACACCCTGCCCCCCACACCGGTAGCGGTAGCTCAGTGCATCAACTGATGTCACTGCAGCGCCTCTGACCGGGAGGTCCTAGGTTACACTCCCCACGGTGGCAGGATTTTCGACACTAGCTTTTCAGCTAGGTAGAATTCAGCTGCTGTCTGGAGGAGAATTCTAGCGCCCGGCTGCTCTGATCGGTAGTTTTCCGTGGTTTCTCCGATCAACACCAGGCGAATGCCGGAGGAGTACGGGCCACGGACCGCGCGGGATCTGTCCTTCCTCTTCCTTGTCCTATCCTCTCCCCTTACACACACACTTACACTAACATGTACTACACTACCACATATTCCGGGCGACCGGGCGGGAGCTTAGAGCTCGTCCCGACTGGGGCGGTGCCCCGTTGGTGGGAGAGTCCTGGTTGACTACACTACTAATGACCGGGACTAATGACCAAAGCAGTTGACGCGCCCGGAAACATGAAAAAATCAATCAATCAATCAACCCTGCCCCCCACCCCACGCACCCCACCCCACGCCTCACGCCCCCGCCGCCTGCCGCCCGCCTCTCGCCGCCCACTGCCTGCCGCCACCAGCACCGACCCGCCGCCACCACTGCCACCGCCACCGCCACCGCCACCACCATGTGTTACCACAAACTGTCGTGCCTAGAGCTCTATTTTGTACGCGCCATTGAGTAGTGCGTCCGAAATTCGCAATTTTAATTTTATGGAAGCAGATTCTGTGCAGTTCTTGAGAAGTCAGCCACCTATCAGAACTAAGAAAATCCTTGATTCCTCAGATGCACGATGCTGGGAAGTTTTAGAAATACTGTGGTGTCGTTGCGTACAACACAATTCTACAGCAGACAGGGTGCCGATTCTCTGAGACGGAGAATGTTATTAAGCAGCTTCGCAAAGGTCCGAGAAAGAATTCTAGGAATGAATGCCTTATGTGAAGCGTCAATTAAAGAAATGGCATTTGCTTGCTCCAAAAACAGAAGAAAAAAATCAGGATAAGCTGTCACCTTCAGTTCCGTGTAAATTTTCAATTGAATTCAAATGAAATATTCCTTAATTTAAATCTAAAACGAATTTATTCCGTCTCTAAGCTTCCAACTCGTCTCCTAAGATGTGCGTTAATGTAGTAAATGTAAGTAAGTGTGTGAGAGATGAGGGAAGAAGGATGAGGAAGGGATGATCGCGCGCGGTTTGTGGCCGTTTGGTAAGGTTCTTTTCCGACTTTCGCCTAATATTAATCGAATAAACCACGTACAACTACTGATCAGAGTAGCCCTCCGCTAGAATTCTCCCCCAGACAGAGGCTGAATTCGACCTTGCTGTCTAACAATGTTCAATTTGTTAGATCCGTCGGTACTCGAACTCCGGACCTTCAGCCCAGAAACACTACATGCCAAGTGTTGTTGCCTTAAGTCATCTCAGCCGGTAAAAGATGTAAATGATCTTGGCTGTCCAGGTGACGCTGTTGTGCACAACAGCCCTGAGGAAGACCACGACAAGATGGTCGAAACGTCGGCAACACAGCCTTCGACGCGGCGTCACCTGGACAGCCAAGATCATTTACATGACTCTGACAGCGGAAGCCTACGACTTTGGTAAAAGATGATGTTAAAGATGTGCTATTTGATTCAACGTCATGAGGGACCACCATCAAGACGCATGCCTAAGTGCTGACACGACGGTTGCTTTGCGAGGCTCCCTTTCTTTCCAAAAGAGTGGTTGCGGATGCTGACTTATCGCGTGTGGATGTAGGTCGCAATAACCCAGCCTCCGCCCTCAGCAACTTGAAAACTGTGCGTTCACTTTATCTGTTTATTCGCCCTATCTGGTCCTGTGTACTCAACTCCGTACCTCTCAGGCAGGGAAAGTACCCAGAGTGACGAAAACAATGACTCCTGCGTGATTGCTCAAAGAATACACACAGTGGACGTATATCTGTTGATTCAGCTCGATGTATCGAAGAAAGTTCACTGAGAAACATGAGAGTGTCTGTTATTAGTCTGTCGTGTAAGAATCTGTTGTTTGACGTGTAATATTAACTCTACACTATATACAACACTATTAACTAATTTCTTTTGCTGAAAATACTTTCAAATTTTATCGAAAATTTAATTAATTGAAATGATAAAGTATTGTCGCAATTTAACTATCTCAGGATAAACTCATCTTGCTCGTCGAGCACGTGACTTCTGGCAAAAGTAATTGTGTGAAATTAAAAAGAAGATTAGAATCAAACAAATGCATTCTATGGCATTACAATGAAGTTCAGTGATAATTATGCTCAAGCTTTTTAACGAGTTAAAATATTTTTCCGGAATTGAATGAAATAAAATCTTCAATCGCTTAAATGAAGCAAACTCGAATATAATATTCGCATTTAGGCAGCGCATGATGAATATGCAGCACAGGATGATGATCCAGCAATAGATTCACATACAATTTATTTGTTTCTGGAATTAGCAATTTTTTTGTGTTTACAACTAAACATCCTTGAAATGAATTGTGTTTCTGTTTTAATGAGGGCAAGTATCTGGAGGGATATGTACATTTGAAAAATATTCTTTCAACTTTTGAAAGTTCAGTTGTTCCAGAAGAAAAGAACGTCACTTGTCAAACGGTGAAAGTCCGAAATAAATTAACTTTCTTGTGAGTCAGGAAGTAATGTTATCAATAAAACCGTGTTGTAGAGAATAATCTTAAAGATGATTCATAAATAGATTTATCTTGGCGTTTCTTCTGTTATTGGTCACTACTGTCTCCAAACCTAGTATATTATAAATATTGTCTCATTGCTACATTTTATCATTGGGTCCCTGGGGACCATCATTTTTTTGTGATTGATCCTTTTAATAACGCCACAAAGGAGGAAATAAGGAATTGGTCGTGATATGAAGAATCACATTAGATATTAGGAGTGTTGAGAGTCGAAACTCTTGTCAATTGAACCTAGATGAAGTATCTCCCTTAACCAAGCTCTAGAGTATTCGATCTGTTTTACCTTCAATACCAACAGATTTTATAAAATAATTTGAGTACCATTTTCACAAAATATATTACGGATAAAGTCGTGATAAAGATTTTATGATTACATTAAAATCTATCATTGACTCAATATACTATTATATTAATTGTATATTTAATTATTTGCAATGGAAATATACGCCGTCATTCTTGACTTTTCCCATTTCTTCTGGCCCTGCTTGAGAATACGTAGAAATTCGTCGGTTAGTGCATGGGTAATCGGGTCACAAAGGATAGGAAGCAGAGTTTCCGAACCCATCGACTTCTCGGAAAGCAAAGTTGGACGTTGGGCGAACGCTCGCCTGCCGAAAGGAGAGCGTGCACACAACGGGCCCGAGAAAGTGGTACTGCGTCGGCGCGCAGGCGACCAGCGGGCACAGGCACGGGCACGGGCACGGGCACGGGTGCGGGTGTGGCGGCGGCGGCGGCGGCGGCGTACCTCACGCACGGGCCTAGGCGCGTGCCATGCGTCGCACGCACTGCTGACGTACGGACGGGCGGAACGGGGACGCGTGCGTGGAAGCGAGGATGCGAGAGAGAGAGAGAGAGAGAGAGAGAGAGAGAGCGCACCGGAAGCGGCCGGCGAGCGCGGAGTGGACCAGGTCCCTCAGCGCTCGTGTCCTTCCCACCGGCAGCGGTAGCTCAGGGCATCAACTGATGTCACTGCAGCGCCTCCTACTGGGAGATCCTAGGTTCGAGTCCTGACGGCGGCAGGATTTTCGACACTAGCTTTTCAGCTAGGTCGAATTCAGTCGCTGTCTGGAGGAGAATTCTAGCGGCCGGCTGCTCTGATCGGTAGTTTTCAGTGGTTTCTCCGATCAACACCAGGCGAATGTCGGAGCAGTACCCTAACAAACGGGCCAAGGACCGCGCTTGATCTGTCCTTCCTCTTCTTTGTCCTATCCTCTCACCTTATACACACACTTACACTAACATGAACTACACTATCACATATTCCGGAAGACCGGTCGGGAGCTTAGAGCTTGTTCCGGCTGGGGCGGTACCCGCTGGTGGGAGAGTCCTGGTTAGGGGGAAACCCCACTAGCCGACGGTAGGTCGGCGCCGGATCTCGCCATCCAGCGGGGGAAGATCACCGCCATCTCCGGATAAAAAAAGCATGCACTACACTAACGGGACGAATGACCAAAGTAGTTGACGCGCCCGGAAACACGAAAAAATCAATCAATCAATCAATCATCGTGTCCTTCCCGTGTCAAAAGCGTTTCTCGCATTTCCCGCAATTCGTTTGGGTCGCAAGTAGCTCCTAGTGCTCAAACGCATAATTTCCAGGATCGCGCAGTGACCGAAATCCTTATTTGTAATGCCGATGAACTCAAAATCGTATAATTTGTAGAGCTACACAGCGCTGAAAATTTTAATTTCGAGTGTCGCACAGTGTTCGAATGCAACATTTCTAGGGCTGCATAATACTCGAAATCGTAATTTATATGCCACATAGTGCTCGAAATCATAATTATTGAATCGCATGAGTCAAAACGTAATTTCTAGCTCGAATTGTTAATTTCCATGTGCAAAACCCTAATTTCAAGGTCTCGTAATTATCTCGAAATCCCTTACCTGTAGAAAAAAATCGTTGTCAGCGTACTTTGCATTTTTGTCATGAATAAATTATTATTTATAATTTTCAAGAAAGGGATTGTACTATGGAACGATATATAATCAGTTGAACGATATATACTTCAGTTGTAAAAGATTGCAAGAGTGCGCTTTTAACATGCAGACCACCAAAGACGCAGATAGCAGAAAGAAAAACCTAGTCTATCAGTCTGTTGCCTTCATTTTCTAGGTGATGTGCTTTTCGTTATAGATCTGGAATATGTGTTGCTGTAGTCAGAACCAAAGTCGCTTGCCCGGTGACCTGATTTGGTTCGTGCGGAGGCGTTGGGGGCGGGGGGGGGAAGGTTGCGTGAACGCAGGCTGCAGCGCGGCGCGCGACAAGCGGAAACGGCGCGTGAACGGAAAGGGGAAACTCGATCTTCATTTCTTGCGCCGCTGACGTCACTTAGTTTCGCTACGGTCGCGCCTAAGCATCCGGCGCTGGCCCACGTTCTGCATATCACGCGTTGCGTCGTTGGACTTTCGTTTTATTTATTTCGCAGGGCGGGGAAACGATCCGTCAAAGAAGTCAACGATCCGTCAAAGAAGTCAACATTGAATTGAATTGAATTGAATTGAATTGAATGTGCCTTATTTTACATGGCGAGACTCAGGCCTTGAGTCCTGCTCTTCCGTCTGACCACGCACATTCCGCTACGCTCCGTTCACCAACCATGGGAGAATGAAGGTATTACTTGGGAGACGAAACAGGCAATTTGAATTTAGCTCAGAGGCATCATTTAGGCTTGAGGATCTTTTACATGCAGTAAATCTACTAACATGGGACAGCCGGCTTTACTTCCCCTCCGAAGGAAGGCGTACGAAGGATTTTTTCGCAAATTCGCGTTCTCTAGGAAATAAATCTTCGGTCTGGAGACCGTCACCTGGCGAGTGATGACGAGCAAGTAGGATATTTACAACGAGTGTTGATCAGGGGAGATGCGCAACAAAAGATAGTTATCGGTTGCCACGAGTTCATTTTGTTCTCTAAAAATTTCTCGAGGATTAATCGAAATTTAAATTCTGGTATCCGTAGATAAAAGTCTGGCATTATTACTGTTTTATCATGGTTTTCCCTATTTGACTACGTATCTTCTCATTTTGCAAAGGGATAGAACCAATATAACACCCTTATCAAGGTTTGAAGATAATATATATTTGAATGCACAATTTATCTTGAAGAATTAGGGTCGTATACACATATTTATTTATTTTGGCCAGTAATTTGCATGATTTATAAGAACAAATATGTATTTTGTTGTGACTGCTGAATGAGTTTAGATAACAATCAGACAATAACACAATAAGATAAGAAATAAACTTCATTCATTTATCATCTGTAATCTGATATACATATCTCAATTTTGTCTTTATAACTACCCGAGAATAACAACTGCATCACTTCTTGACTGCATAAGAAAATGTTCTAGAGTAAAAGCAAGCCGAAACATTTGTGAATCATTACATTTAAATTCGCTTACCACAGACGAACAATGCTGCTTCTAAAAACAGAACCACCTCCTTGACATCGCTTGGTCGCTTCTGCTTAGTCTTAAAGAGAAGCTGAAGAGGCGCAAAGAGGCTGCGGACATTGTGAAGTTGTTTCAAAAGGGGTTCTATATTCCTATACGCTCAGAGAAAACTCCTTTACTGGAGTTTAATTAAGAGCCTTTAATTAAGTTCCTCCGCTGCCTTCGGCACTTCCATTAACCGTCTCTCCGGTCGTAAGCCACCGCACCGAGGAAGTGCGAAACACGCGGTGGCAAATGCTCGGAGATAATTGCGATAGCTATCTTGAGTTTACATGCCTTTGTTGAATATATAAAAGGCGTGCAATACGCCTTGAACATAAATTTCGATGTGAAAATAAGTAGGCTATAAAAATTGATGAAATATTAAAAGAAAAAATACACAAACGTTAGGGTAGACGTGTCAATACATGCAAAAACAAACATCTAAAGTAAAAAGAGTCTTAGTTACGTAAGAACAGCTGCTTACTTGGCCTATTAAGAGTAACGAGCTGAGACAAAATCTGTTGCTCTTAAATTGCTTCCCTGTAAACTGAGCTTCAACCGTTTCGAATTGCACAGTTTTTGTCTTGAATTTAGGGCACGAAGTCATGGCGGTTTCAATGTTCGCTTCGTATTTTCTGTGCTGTTTGGTGCGAAATTGGCGAGTCACACACGGCCTTGGATGTGCATCGTTTTGGACCGTACCGTCTTATTTTCCCAGGAAACAAACTTTTAGCTGTAACGAACGCCATGTAAACATTAAAATATTGAAGTACTTTCAAATAAACAAAGGCGAGCTTTTATCATAGCATTTTCAGGTGGGTATTGAAAAAATGTTGCATTTTCCAAAAATAAATGAATTGAAAATCATTTATCAACATTTAATATAAATATTTTGTTGTTTATTTATGTTCTCGTTTTTATATTATATTTTTGTCATGAATGGGACAAGAAGATAAAGAAAATTCATAGTTTATTTTGTTGATTTTTACTCTCTTGCCTTACGAAGTACTTCGTAAGTAGAGGAACTTATGTAATCGTGCGCCGAAAAATGGCGAATTTTCGGCAGAAAAAAGTCTCGTATGTTGCCGAGCAATCTCCGAAAGCAACATGTGTGTGTAGCAGGCAGCGAGTGGTAGCCCTGTTTCGCCGGGCCTTTGTGAGGCGCGGTGCAGCGGCAGGCGGCGGCGCGCGGCGGGACGCAATGTGGATCCGCCTGACAAGGTCCCACAGCCTCCGCCTGCGCCCACGCCTGCACCGCGCCTTCCACCATTACACGCCTTCCGCCACACGCGGCTCGGCGTCTTCGGATTCATTGATTGATTTTTTCTTGTTTCCGGGCGCGTCAACTGCTTTTTTGGTCACTAGTCCCGTGAGTGTAGTGCATGTTTTTCCTCGGGAGATGGCGGTGAACTTCCCCCGCTGATGGCGAGATCCGTTCGGCTGATGGGGTTTCCCCCTAACCAGGACTCTCCCACCAGCGGGGCGCCGCCCCAGCCGGGACTAGCTCCCGACCTTCCCGAGACCAGCCGGGACTAGTTCCCGACTGGTCTCCCGGAATATGTGGTAGTATAGTGTATGTTTGTGTGTAAGGGGAGAGGATTAGACAAGGAAAAGGAAGGACAGATCGCGCGCGGTCCGTTTGGTAGGGCACTGCTCCGGCATTCGCCTGGTGTTGATCGAGGAAAGGACGGAAAACTACCGATCAGAGCAGCCGGCCGCTAGAATTCTCCTCCAGACAGCGACTGAATTCGACCTAGCTGAAAAGCTAGTGTCGAAAATCCTGCCGCCATCAGGACTCGAACCTGGGACCTCCCGGCCAGAAGCGCTGAAGTGACATCAGTTGATGCAATGAGCTACCGCTACCGGTCGGCGTCTTCGCTGACGCTTGGCTTCAGCTGCAGCGGCACCTGCTACCGCCCAAGCAGGCGAACTTACTGCCCCTGTAAAAGACGGCTCAGACTTTCTCCCTGAGGAAGGAAGCAGCATGACGGCCGAAACGTTCAGATATGTGCCTAGGACGCGGCGTCTCTCGGATAGCCAAGTATATACTGACTCCGGCCGCGAAAGCCTACGCATTCATGTGGCTCAGAACGTTACACACGGTCCGTACGGTGAACGTGGAATTCGGAAGGAGAAGTCCCGACTAGATCGTATGTGGTCAAATTCCACATACTTGTTTCTTTTAGGGGTTTTCTTTTATCTTTCTAGGGGTTTTATTTTATTAGTTCATTTCAGGTTCAATGACATCATGAATCTTCAATCACAACATATAACATACGTTGAAGTACAATTGAAAGAAAGCAATATTTACTATAAGACAATCAACTATAAAATTCTTTCTTCGCTGCACATTCGAAGGTGAAAATCAAACTCAAAAATAGTTCATAGTTTTCAGCTCATACATTAGCAGAGAAACTATTACAATTTTAGGTATTTTTATGGGTGTCTCGACGTATCGAAAATTTCATCATGAAACATTCATTACTTAGGTTGAAACCTTCTACATTACAGTTTCCGTAGGTCCTCGAATATTACTTTTGAGCGAATGGACGCAAAATTATAGAAAGTGCAATAGAATAACAGCACTAATTGGGAGCATCTACTACCACTAATTTCCTCTATCATTATCAGAAAAAATCCAAAGAAAAAATTGAATTATTTTTAAACTTCTCATCATAATCCTTCATCTTTTGCTTTCACACACAAATGTCATGGTGTGCCAATACAAATACTTGTGCGCGATCCAACGGCCGTCTATGGAGAAGTTCCAGATCTATATATGTAAGTCGGCATCGATCTGGAACTAATATCAATCTATATTTCGATTAAAATTTTGAAAGTATGAACTACCGTAATTCTTTTGAACGTAGGTTTCTTAATCATGTATACTCATGATTTGCCCACGGCACTTCAACAATCAATGAATACCTTGAAACTTTGGTGAGGTGTAATTGGCAGCTTGAAATAAAAAGGGAACAGGTGAGAGGATGTTAAAGGAACGCAATTGAACTGAAGGCAACGCCATTTAAGGGTGGCTACACCTGTAATGAACGTGTTGGCAAAGATGACTCGCCACTTTCGAGGATACTTTGCTCGTACGTTTAACTTCAGAAGTCACTTGATGTGATCCACGACGAAATTACATACATACAGCTAGTTGATTCAACACTTTGTTCTAATAATCTGTTCAAGTGTAAATTGAAGTCAACGAAAGAGTTGCATTAACATAGGCAGTTCACTCAAATCTGTTTGTTAAAATTTAACATAATTCTTAAAAATTTTAATATGTATATATTTTAATACTTTACATTAAAAATACTAACTCCAAAAATATCGATAATATATGTGAACCTTGATCGATATGTGTCAATTATTATTAATACTTCACTGCTCACTCAACTTTGCTCTGGTGTCTTTTTCGTTTCAATGGCGCTCACATCGCATCCAGAGACAAAATAGGAAGGACATCGCCAGCAGCTCTGCCTGAGCAGCTCTGTAAACAGTTTTTATTCACCTCTTCGGGGCTTCTTTTAGTGTACTCCATCTGGCTCGTTATGTCATTGCTCTGTCATCATTCCGTTTTCAAGCTCCATTTAATCGTACACGAGATACTATCAAAATTAAATTGTTTTGTGAAACATGTTTTTCTCTCATTGCTTCTCTTTTTCGCCCTGTAAACCTTCAACTTGCAGTTCTATCAGTTTCCACATTTTGTTTTTTATTGCCTTAAATAATAAATATTATTTCAATACTATTATAGTGAACCCTTATCAAATTTAAATGAGTAAACCTAAAAATGAATTTTGGTTGAATTGAGAATAGTAATAATAATAAAAATAATAAACTAAATTGTACACTTGTAGAATGGATTTGAATGTGCCAACATGATGCATATTATATTATGTATAAATAGCAGATTAATGAAACTTGCACATTCAAATCTATATGAAAAGTGTATCATTTAGTTCTAGTTCTAAACGGTTCTTTTTATAATTGAACACCATGTCAGTTTAGAATACCTCTAGCATCGTCTGATATCCTTTAAATGGCCATCCCCTTCTGCCGAGTAGAGCGTGCTGTGCTGTTGCCCTGCGGACTGGCACTTGCGCTGCCGCCGCCGCGTCTGCCGTTCATCTCCCTCTCCGCCCACGCCCTCTCCGCCCACGCCGCGTCTGCGCCTGCGCGGGGTTGGTGGGGGCGGGGGCGGCGACGCTGGGGGCGCGGCCCGTGCAAAAAGCCGCAAGCCAGCTGGCGGCGGAGGCGCGATTTCACAGATGCAGCCTCTGCTCGCTGCACGAATGCGCTGTTCTCGCAGTTACTTTACATGTGATCTCGACCTCTCCGCTGCTAACTACATTATTTTCCTGTGCCTCGTTCTCCTTCTCCTTTGTTTCTTTACATTTTTTATTCTCCCCTTGTTTCTTTTGTTTAATTGTTATTTGTATTGTTAAAATAGTTCAAGTGATAATCTTTTCTTTTATTTTTCCCTCGATTTCATCACAGTTCTTTTACCCGTAAACTTCAGTAATATTCTGGTTTTAACATAAGTCACGTTAGTGCCATCGAGCATGAGAGTTATTTTTTTCCACCCATGGATATTATGATAGTTCTGAGGTAATTAATAAAGAACATCTAGTACAAACTTTTCCAATCTTCATTCAATTTTTATTTTCCCGTTCATCAAGACACATACACCTAGGATGACCCTCGAAAAGTCATATTTTTGTTATTTGTGTAAATATTAAAAACCTTTGTATGGCAATAATTGCCGATCAAGGAAAATATTTTTTAATTAAAATATTGAAAGAAAAAAATGCATCAAAATACTGTTCTACAAATTGCTCTAGCTTGACTCAAGCTCTTCTCTTTCACTCTTCCACATCCCCACGTTTCTCTGCATGAAGCTTTTCAATGGGCGGTTATATCATGTTAATCTCAGACTCGCTGTAGCTGGTGCCAAGGCTTTGCCAGAGCAGCGTGTGTGGGAGTACCTTACTGTTTTCGCGTTCCTCGCTCTAAAACGAGTGTACTGTCACTTCCGACTTTTATGGTTATGATCTAATGTTCGTTTTATGAGCATCATCAACGAAAGTGGTTAGCAGGTGTGTTGGCAGACTTCG
Organism: Teleogryllus oceanicus; assembly: GCA_964035755.1. Classification (NCBI taxonomy): domain Eukaryota; kingdom Metazoa; phylum Arthropoda; class Insecta; order Orthoptera; family Gryllidae; genus Teleogryllus; species Teleogryllus oceanicus. Next base: position 32,752,897 of record CAXIVR010000006.1, on the reverse strand, counting down.
TGGAATTTCCCAAGAACAGGAAATGAAGGAGATTGTTCCTTCTGCCAGTGAACTTGGAAGCACACGTATTGTACAAATTTCTCGTGTGAAAATTCTTTAGTAAGGACTCTTGCTCCAGGATATCCGTTCTGAAATATTTTCACTTTATACTTTATTAATTATGGAGCAGCGTTTCCCATTCCTCTCGTTTATTTTATAACGTTAGGTCGTAACTTTTCTTTTTTTGTTTTGTCTAGACTGTGACGCGTCATCTCAGTATTCTATTACGTGTCAAATGTGACTTCAACTTCGAAGAAACATTATTAATGCGATAAATCGTGGTTTTACATCTTTCCGCCGCGGCACTCTTATCTGCCTGAAGTAGATACGAGACAACCTTGTAAGTAAGTGTCCTTATTCGATTTACGCAGAAAAGCGAAACCGAAAAGTAATCTCGCTGTATTTGATGAAGGTGGAGATCGTCGAGTCACATCACGTAGTCCACCAAGAGTACTCTCAACGGGTTTATCTTCATTTGTTCCCTGCATTTGCACCTCGATGAAAGAACAACCCGGATCCGTGTATTTTACAATATAGTCACCATACGCTAGTCTACCAACGCACATCGCTACAGACATCGCAGTCAATCCTTCTCGTGTTGCAATTTCACACTCAGTTGCGTATTCGCAAGTAAGATTTTATTACACGATTGTTTCGCACTGAAGCTAATTAGCCCTTGTGAGACAATGTAGTTTAGAATATCTGAACGATGCAAATGACAACTCCTCTGCGACTGACATTTTGGTTGCGAATGGTTGCAGGCGATCTATTAGAAGCTTTGAATGTCACCCATAGAAAATTTGGCTAAGTTGTTAAGTGGAACATGACTCTGCACAATAACATAGGGCTTTCATATTCTCTCAACCACCTGTCAAATATACGCCTTCAAGAACTGCGGCCATTGAAACACCGTGTCACCTCTTCGTTGCGTGGCCTAGAACTTGCACAATTTCACTTCTACGAACTCCTTCCACTGTTCTGGGACAGGTTACGGGATACGACGTGACCTAGAAGTTCCGAACTGACGATGACCTATGGAATGCGCACTCTTACATTCAGCAAGATGTTTTTAAGATTAAAATTAATTTTATAATTATATAAAATATATTTAAATAAAATTAATCATTAAATTTAAGAATCGATCTGAGTGAGGTGGATTTTGATTCGATGAACAATGCTTCCTTGAAAGGAGATGGAAAACATACTGAACTACGTCCTCAAAAGATGTAAATAGTTATTTGTTGTATTCGCAAATCGGCCATTATTCTCTCACATCCACAATATAGGGATTTTGTAATGAAGATATAAGAGCTTGAGAGTCGATGTCCTTCCGTTTGCTCGACATCTGTATCGAAGCATCACTAACAGTGTCTTCTATTTTAGAAGGAGTCTCTTAGAGATAAGGGCTCAGTCCACAAGAATGGGAAATAAGAAATGGAATAATAATACGATAGTAAAAGAAGGATCACACATGTTTCATGGTCCATTGCTTCAAATACTTTTCCTGCATTCACTTAAATATTCTGAATAAAACACAAAAACGATAAATGAGAACAGCCAATCTATATAATTCTCGCCGGGTTGTAGCCAGGCTAGCCAGCTACTTATTGGTTTCGAAAATCCTCAACTGTTGGGAGTAGAACCCAGGACCTCCAGTCCAGGAAGCTGCGCGGCCTCTCAATAACATACGCGAACGCACTTGAGCGCTTGGTAAACCGGGTTCGCATTTTCTTTTGCGTTCATTTCTTCACTGGATCTTCTTTCTTTCTAGGGTTTTTATCCAGCTGACAGCCGGTTAACCTTTACGTCCCGATGGGACGCATATTCGACCATACACTAGACACCAAAACACTTGCGGGCTCCTCTGATGTGGGGTCAGCAGAACGCGAGGCCCTCCGCGACAACACATACATACAAAGACAAGGGACAAACAACCATGCCCAAGGCGGGACTCGAACCCGCAACCCTTCGGACCGAAGCGCTGAGTCGGTACTCGCTCTTAGCCACCTCGGCCATCCAGGTCGGCACTTCACTGGATGTAAGATAAATTCGAGATCGTAAGGCCACGGAGCAGCCTCCAGTGACGAAGCCTTCGCCCGCTTCCTAGGCAAAGGACGTTCATTAGGGCCGGCGGGCGACATTACCTTAAAAATCCTAATGAGCAACGCCAGCGCCGCCCGCCAGAGCGCGGCTGCAGCAGGCGGCGTGACCTACCTAACTTAGCTATCTAGTTAGCTGCGCGCCTTACGTAACCCACCCGGCCGACAGAGCGCGTGTACTTATTCGCGGCTTATTGCCCATTTGCTCTGCCCACCGCGTCCGCATATGGGCTCGGCCCACGCGCCCCGCTCCACCTGGGCGCGCTCTCTCCCCGCCACGCCCACCCTCCCCGCCCCTCCCCTCCCCTCCGCCTCGAGGAACTGTGCGTGGCCCGCCTTGCGACTGCGCTGCATGAATGTGCGTCGCGACACTTGCGTCTGGTGAGCACGGAAGCAGATAAACGCGGGCATTTCAGTTTCAAATCGGTTGATTATAAGCAAAATTACCCACTTATATTCCACGTTCACATCTCATTTCCGTATTTTATCTTTAAGGATTGAGATCGTCTTATCCCATATCCAAAATCTCCTCGAATCGTTCGATAGAAATCATCAAACCGATTACCATCATTTACGTATTTTAAGTTAAAAACGCGCCTTAACTAAAACGCAACGGCATTGAACAAGCGGTTCGTTAAACATGTGTAATTACACCTTGAGTGTCCCGTAGACGGGAGCGTGTGTCGCGACCTCGCCCCGCTCGCCGTCTGCTCGCGGTGCGTACGCGCCGGGACGCGTAGTGCGTGGCGAGGCGAGGCCAGGCCGCCGGTGCGTGCGACCTTCTGGGTCCTTCCTTATGGCGCGGACGCCTAACGGCGCGCTCGGGCGAGGTCGGCTCCAGCCGCGACCCGACCCCACCGCCACCGCCGGCAACGGGGAAGGAACGACAACAATTGAATTGAATTGAATTGAATTTGCCTTATTTTACGTGGCGAGACTCAGGCCATGAGGCCTGCTCTTCCGTCTGACCACGCAAATTTCGTTACACACACATTTCGCGCCTAAGCATCCGGCGCTGGCCCACGTTCTGCATATCACGCGTTGCGTCGTTGGACTTTCGTTTTATTTATTTCGCAGGGCGGGGAAACGAGCCGTCAAAGAAGTCAACATTGAATTCAATTGAATTGAATTGAATGTGCCTTATTTTACGTGGCGAGACTCAGGCCATGAGGCCTGCTCTTCCGTCTGACCACGCAAATTTCGTTACGCTCCTTTCACCAATCATGGGCGAAAGACGGTATTACTTGGACGACGAAACAGGCCATTTTGAATTTAGCTCAGAGGCGTCATTTAGGCTTGAGGATCTTTTACATGCAGTAAATGTACTAACATGGGACAGCCGGCTTTACTTCCCCTCCGAAGGAAGGCGTACGAAGGATTTTTTCGCCCTTAAAAATCCACGCAACGTGTAATTACCCACGTTTGAACCCGCAAACTTGGGTATAGCAGTCCGATACGCTAACCGCTACACCATCGCCGCCATGGCCATCGCCAACAATCATCGCCAACAATATCGTGCAAGGTGGCCGAGATCGCTAAGACAGTAGTGTCGTACTGATCTCGGACCGCAGGGTTGCGGGTTCGAGTCCCGCCTCGGGCATGGTTGTATTTCACCCCTTATCATCACCATATCGTTTCATCTTCATAGTACCATACCGTAAACACCAATAGTGGTCGCTAATGACCTAGATGTTGATGCGACCTTAAATAACTTAAATTTTAAAAAAATATCGTGCAAGAATTTCGACTGAGTTAGCTCGCGGCACCTACTATTGCAACTGCAGTGCCTCTGGCAAAGGGTTCTGGGTGGCAGGATCTGTCGATGGCGCTCTTTCGACAGGAGCTAGATAGCTAGTAGGTCGAATTCAGTGCTCGTTTTCGGGAAGTTCTCCGATCAATATCATACGAATTCCGCAGCAGTACCCTAGAAAATGGGGGGCGATAAATCGCGTGCGATCATTGCTTCATTTGGGTCCCCTCCTACCCCCCTATTTACACATACTTACATGCACTACACTACCAGACACGTCGGGAGATTGATCAGGAGCTCAGAGCTTGTCCGACGGAGGCGATGTCACATTGGAAGATACCTCAGGGAATACATTAGGAAATCCACAAGATTACGTACGAATCTCTCGTTTTACTGGAAGACAAATATAAAATGCACTACACTCACGGGAGTAACGACCAATGTAGTTAGTGGCCGGAAATATTCACTCGCTCTTCAGAAGCAGTTTCACCGAAGAGGTTAAGAAAGATTTTGGAAGAAATAGATCGGGAGGAGAGGAAAGAAGGGATAAATGGATGTAAGATGTCAAAACTGATAAAACCTACGGCGCGGGTGAGGTCGACTCCAGCCGCAGAGCCGCGACCATGTCGGAACCTTGGAGTCGGACCTTGGAGCAGGAAGTCCCGTCAATGACAGTGTCACGTTGGGGGAGATACCTGGTGGAGAAAACCACAAGATTACGTATGAATCTCTTGTTCCAGAGGAAGACAGACACCGCAATCTCTCGGACTATAAAATGCACTACACTTACGGGTCTAACGACTAGTGTAGTTTATGTTCGAAAATATTCACTCACTCTTAAAAAGCAGCTTTACAAAAGAGGTCAAGAAATATTTGGGAAGGAACAGTTCGGGAGAAGAGAAACGAAGAGAAAAATGGATGTAAAATGTCAAAATTGAAAGAAAGTATGTTGAAATTGTCGAAAAAGGAAAAGAAACAGGGCAGTGAATAGATGATAGAATTTTGGAAAGAGAGGAAGGAAATACGCCAACATATGAAGAATTAAAATCGATGAGTGGATTGTAAATGGTTTTGGAGAAATAAAGAAAAAATAATGAATAGCAATGTAGTTGTTACTCGGTGTACATTCAATTTGTCGGTCCCGAATTCGAAGAAGATACAATTTTTAAATTATTCTATAATATAAATAGAGGAACAATTTGCCGGTCTCAAATTCATTGTCAACAAGCGCGAAATTTGAAGTCGAGAAGTAACTTTTAAAGGGGTTTAGACCATCGTAAAGTGTAAAAAAATGTTTCTGAAAATTAAAGTTTTGAAAGGGTATTAAAATTTATCGATTTTATATATAAATTAAATTATTTAAAATACTACCAAGACCTTTTTTTGTATTCGTTTCGTATGGATCTTAATAGACTTCGTTGTCAGATTCATATTCAGCAACGCCCAAAACGATCCAAGCTCCTTGAAACAAGATAGAAATAACAGTAAGTTAGCTTTCTTTTACAACTCTTTTTCAATCCGTTCCACTGCCAACCACCAACCGTGCAAGTGTCGGGTCACGCCCTCTGTCGCTGTATCGCACCGATTTCCGGTCAGGCCGGCCGCAGAACAGCTGACAGGTGTCGGAAAGGTCTTTACAATAACGCGGCGCGGCTCAAGGACTCGCCTGGGCTTGTTTATGGCTCATCTTTATGCAAACTCCTTGCGCGTAGGAGAACGCGAGCGAATTCGCTTCGCATCGGAGCTCGAAGGCCTGGAATTCCTCGGCGTCACGTTTTCCACGCGTCTCGTGAAACGACTGGTACGATATCATTTTCACGGGGGATAAGTCGCGCATAAAATCTTGTTTATCACGTTCCGAATCAGCGGGTTTTATTGTTGCCTGATGTTGATGCTCGAAGGACAAGGAAAAGATTTTGATGCATGACAATTTGATGTTCATAAAAAATAATTTATTGGAAGTGTGGATGGATAAATACAAGAACTATGAAATCTCATTCATGTTTCCAAACTGCACTGACCCACAATATGATAATTGTGAACAAAGAAATGTACTAGTTTTTGAACTTAGCTTAAATATTTTTCACCCAAACTAACCGCTGTGTAACGAATACAGTTCATGTGAAAACCTAAAGAAACTCTCCTCCGTGCTCGAACGTTATTTTAGTTATTTCTTTAATTCGCAAATGCGTATTCCCAACACGTTTCACACGAGAGACCGTGAAAGCACCTAGTTAACCTTACATTCGTGATGGTGGAAGAGTGCTAATGCGTTTAGCAGTAAACGTCTTGTCCTTAACGTTACGTTTCCGAGCATGTTCCAGTATTAGACGCAGTCTCAAAAAGGCTAGGCGCAGTATGTCAAAGCTATCTTCTCTGGCATTTCCGTGACTTCGCCCTCTGATACCTTTAAGAGCCACTCCTATAATGGCTCATTGAATGTTAATTCTATTTACATCTGCCTGGGTGTGTAGCAATCCGAGACACTCTGACAAGAAAATAGTACACTGTAAATTAATATTTTCGTAATAATTAATAACGCTTGTAAGTTAATATTATAATACAATGATATTAGTATTTTTTTCATTTTGATTTCGTGTACTACATTGAACTGACTCCATACTACTAATTATTATTATTATTATTATTATTATTATTATTATTATTATTATTATTATTATTGTTGTTGTTGTTGTTATTTTCCAAAGTTTCCCTTTTTTCTGACGCTAGGATCTCAATAATATTAATCAAAACTTTGTCATCCATTTACTTTAAGTAACTATGTTTTAAGAAAATTACTAAACATGTAATTAACTAAGTCATTAATTATATTTCTCTTAATTTTAATATGATTATTTATTAATATCAGTATGGTTATTATCCAACCGCCGCTTATTGAACAGCAGGGCTGCCGATTCACAATTATTTAAGAATCCCCAGAGTAACAGACCCCACAAAACTCGAAGCACTACGAGAAATCTCAATGGACAAAAAGTTTAAAATAATAAAAATTGTCATTCAAAACAGATAATACGACGAAGCCTTTTTAATTTTTTTTAAATTTGTTGTTATTATTATTATTATTATTATTATTATTATTATTCATCTTTCAACTATTAATAGTTAAATTGTTGGGAAGGGATTCTGAAACTCGAGAAAGCGTGCACAGATGGTTTTCTCCACCATACGTCACATACAGTTTTTGACTAAATAAATAAATGAAGCCTAATTGAGATTGTGTTGTTGCAGCACGCCAACGCGGTGCTGGAGGCGGCCGAGACGCTGCGCACGGAGCGCGCCGACTGGCTGGAGAGCCACCCCAACTCGACGCAGGCGCACCTGGTGGCGGCGGTGGCGGCGCACGGGCCCGTCAACTACCACGTGCAGTCGGCCGGGCCACTGGGCCGGCGCGCGCTGCGCGTGCGCGAGGTGGTGCTCTTCGAGACGGACGACCTCATCCTGCGCAAGAACGAGAAGCACGTCGTGCTCACGCTGCTGGACGTGGCGCGCAGGGGTGAGTTCACTTTCACTTCACTTCGGTTTACATGGGGAGACACCAGGCCGGCAGGCACGCCCTTCCACCTGACACCGGGAGCGGTAGCTCAGTGCATCGACTGATGTCACTGCAGCGCCTCTGACCGGGGGGAGGCCTAGGTTCCCACTCCCCACGGCGGCAGGATTTTCGACACTAGATCGAATTCAGTCGCTGTCTGGAGGAGAATTCTAGCGGCCGGCTGCTCTGATCGGTAGTTGTCCGTGGTTTCTCCGATCAACACCAGGCGAATGCCGGAGCAGTACCCTACCAAACGGGCCACGGACCGCGCGCGATCTTTCCTTCTTCTTCCTTGTCCTATCCTCTCCCCCTTACACACACACTTACACTAACATGCACTACACTACCATATATTCCGGGAGACCGGTCGGGAGCTTACAGCTTGTCCCGACTGGGGCAGTGCCCCGCTGGTGGGAGAGTCCTGGTTAGGGGGAAACCCCACTAGCCGACGGTAGGTCGGCGCCGGATCTCGCCATTCAGCGGGGAAAGATCACGAGAAAATAACATGCACTACACTAACGGGACTAATGACCAGAGCAGTTGACTCGCCCGGAAACACGAAAAAATCAATCAGTCAATCAATTACTTACTGGCACCCCAACTTACTAGCAATTACTTACTAGCAATGGTAGAGCTTAAAACTTTTCGTCGAGAGGTACACTTAATGTGATATGTTTGATATACATAAAATGACAGAAGTGAACGGAATATTCAGACATTTTTATTGCAATCTTATTATTAGTTATTGTTAAGTGCATCTTTGCCACAAAATAAATCCCTTTCGTAAATTTCTTCTGCAATATCCTTTCATTATTTTTAAGAATTTAATCAGTCTTCCCCAGGGCTTTTCGTTCATTAACAACGAATCAAGTTTGTATATGTCCATGTTAAATGGTTCAGTTGAGCCGTGTAATTCAAGTTCATTTGATACCGTTCTGCTTCTCGAAGGTCAACCGTATGCGAAAGTGGAGGACGCAGTGAAACCTTGCTTGCGCTCTATGAATGTTTCAAATATCCGCTTGTAAGCGAATCAGCTGAACACGGTTCCTCTCTGATGAAACTTTCCTAGTCCTAGTAGCCATCACCGCAAACCTATAGTATTGGTTGCTCCATACGTATTTAATAATAGGATTTCGTTTCTCGGACTAATTAACTCAGTATCTTTATTGCTTACAACTTATTTTCTTATATCTCTATTCTATTTCTACCAGATGCATTATGTGTAATTGTGGCTTCTCCATTTACCTTCCAATAAAATGTATTTTAAATTTACGAGCCAGTTTGATTCATACTTGAATAGAGATGAAACATACACAATAAAATTTAATACTGACAAGTTTATAAAAAGCCATTCCTCTTGGTGACCTCCACCTGCATTGAGATAATTTAATGCCTACGCGCTGTCAGGAATTGTTCTGTAATACAATGAACGGTGCCACATGTTCGAATAAGGCGGAGAAAGTGGAAGTTGACAGTAGACAAGCAGCCCATAAACGCTACTTCACGTAGTTGCTACCTGGAGAACGTTGGAGCAAGCAAAGAATCGTGATTCGTTGACTTGCCCTTGGAATGTGAAGCTCAGATCGACCTCGCCGCCAAGATAACGCCTTCTGACGTCCAGAGTTGGAGCATGCCTAGCAGAGCACTTAACTAGACTATTTTATACCGGATATAAAGCGGCTTATTGCTGTAAAATAGGTGTACAATCCATAAAAGTTTTGATGAGTGGAATACATATTTTTTTGTACTCTACATTTCATTCTATTATTCTAGTTCAAATGATAATATCGGTGAAATACTCTATTTAATTTGAGCTTCGGAGGAACTGGACATGACTCTGAAAAATTTTATTTCCACTTCGCTGCTTCTCTCCTTTTCCATTATTCCATTATTTCCATTATTCGTTACTATAATCAGATTGGTGTAAATTCTCTGATCAGTGGAAGATATGCTATTTTAGTAATATTAAATTAGAAATTAACTTTTCTAAAAGTTCATTGGTTTATAAATCTCAATAACAAATTTGGCAGAATGGAGAAAAAACAAACTGCGCATTACAGGCCTTCTTGCTCATTGATTACTTACAGAAGTGTTCAAACTCGACTGATTCCATAGTCTCCACATCAGAGGAGACTATTGAATCAACCAAAATTTAAGAACTCTAATATTTTTAGCAAATTTTTGTATTCGACTGATTAAAAGTGAATTACAATATATAAAACTCTTCACGAATAAAAAAGTTTAATTTTTTGTCATATTAATGACCAACAATCTTTGTCACATCAGAATAAGTGAACTATCTCATTCCAAAATTGCAATAATGTTTGTGGTGACACCAGAGAATTTATACTGTAATGCCTTGTACTGAGTGAGTCTACATTAGAGAAACTGCTTTCTCTGAACGTTGTCCTGAGTTACTCTGTGACTCCTACAAAATATTCGTTCCAGCTTCCCTGTGAACCTCGGGCGGTCTCTCCTTGCAGTGAGACTCTCGTCCAGTATTTATCCCTCTGGTAGTGGCAGTGGTAATATGTCCTGTAGCAGTGGTATTCCTTCCAGTGGAAGCAGTAGTCCCTCCTGTGGCACTGTAGGTAGCGGTAGTCTCTTCTCAGACAATGACAGTCCACCTTGATGCAGTAGTATTTCCTTCTCTGGCAGTGGTAGTCGCTCCTTTGGCAGAGGTCCTGTGGCTGTCAATGATAGTTCCTCCTGTGGAAGTGGTAGTCCCTTCTCTGACAATTACCATTGCTTCAATTACCATTACTGTCCTTCCTGTGACAGTGTTCCTTCGGCAGTGACGGTCTCGCCTGTGGCTTTGGTGATCCTTAGTGGCAGTGATAGTCCCTCTGGCAGTGAGTCTCCTTGAATTAGTAGACTCCTGACGTGAGGGTAAATTAGTCCGCCGAAGTGGTCCGACCGTTTCCTGATTCGACGACAGTTCCTCTCTTTTTAATTGATTGGTTGATATTTTCGTTTTTCCGGGCGCGACTACTTTGGTCATTAGTCCCGTGAGTGTAGTGCATGCTTTCTTCTCGGGAGATGGCGGTGATCTTCCCCCGCTGGATGGCGAGATCCGGCGCCGACCTACCGTCGGCTAGTGGGGTTTCCCCCTAACCAGAACTCTCCCACCAGCGGGGCACCGCCCCAGTCGGGACAAGCTTTATGCTCCCGACCGGCCTCCCGGAATATGTAGTAGTGTAGTGCATGTTAGTGTAAGTGTGTGTGTGTAAGGAGAGAGGATACGCCAAGGAAGAGGAAGGAAAGATCGCGCGCGGTCCCTGGCCCATTTGTTAGGGTACTGCTCCGGCATTCGCCTGATCGGGAAAACTACTGATCAGAGCAGCCGGCCGCTAGAATTCTCCTCCAGACAGCGACCTAGCTGAAGAGCTAATGTCGAAAATCCTAGGAGCGGTAGCTGAGTGCATCCACTGATGTCACTGCAGCGCCTCTGACCGGGAGGTCCTCGTTGCTCTCCTCCATTCCGTGTCCCTCTTCCCGCTGCGCGCGGAGCACTGAGCGGCTGGGGCCGGTTGCGTGTGCGGCAGGTGCGCGGCTGGGCGTGGCGGCGCCGGTGCTGGTGCAGCTGGAGCGGGAGATCGACCGCGAGATCGCGGCGGAGCAGCGCGGCCGCCAGGGCAGCGGCAGCGGCGACGACGACGCCGCCGACGACGACGACGACGAGCTGCTGCTGCCCGCCGGCCCGCAGCCGCAGCTCGTCACCAACGACCTCAAGTCGCTGCACGAGATGGTGAGTCTCTCTTTGCTTTGCTGCGCTATTCGTTCTGAAGGATGTAGAGGTGTTTCAAAGGGTTTTCTGAAAAAGTAATCTCAGTTTAAGCATGTTTGTTATGTTTTAATATTGTGCCACACAGGCACGTGATTTCGTTAGAACTGTAACCTCGAGCCTCGAGCGTAACGTATGACCCGATGAGTAAATTTATGGTGAAAGGTTTAGCGCTTGATGACTTTATTGTGTCGTAGTGCGAACATTTGTCGCCAGCAAGCCAAAACGCTTTTTGAATTCTGACGTTTCAAGATCCTAAAGTTGAATGCACATACTTTTTAGTGCTTAAGGCGTTATAAATGTGTTAAATCTACTCATGTTTTTTTAAAACCTTTTAAACAGTCCCTGAAATTCGTTAAATTGTCTGTTTTATCATAAATATCTAATGCAAATCATCTCTGATAATACAGGAAATTGAATGTAATTTTCTTTGTCAAATCTTATTTTCCTAAAGTGTATCAGTTTATTTATCACACAAAGAAGTTGGAAACTTTTTCGGTCTTAAGAGCATATATTTTTCAGGCGCATCCTAATTTAAATATGTTCAAAATATGTAACGAATTTTTGTGTCTTCAGTTTATTTACTATAGAACATCACCTTTTTTCCTTTCGGAAAGTAAAAATTGGGAGTCACTCGTTCCATTTAATCCTTTGATTTCATTGATGGTAACTGCTTCGTTTCAGAGAGAAACAAAAATAAAGCTAAAAAAGAATTGTGACTCCTCATTTAGGAAAAGAGAGTCCAAAATCAATAACGTTTGTCTCCTAATAGAAAAACATGTAAAATACTGAATACGTTTAGATGACGATGCTGCATTAGGGCTTGAATCGAAAAGCGGACGCGACGAAAACGAGATCGCTTCCCACCGATTGCCAGCGCCATCTCATGCGGCGCAGGAAGCCCCACCAGCCGCTGGGTCACTGGGCCGCTGATACCGGCGACATAGGGCTTCCGGATCATCACAGATTGCCCGGCCAAAGCGGTTTGCGTAAATCGTGTCCCTGAGGGAGGTCGATGGGAATGTCGTTAGCGGACATCTCCAAATTCCTAGTTCAAAAGTTCTAAGTTCCCAATTCCACTGTACTTCCACCTCCCGCAGATAAAACTGCAGAAAACAGCGATGGAATAGATGTTTTCCTGCCTATGACAGAAGGAAATGTCTCTTTAAGGTTCTCGTAATAAAATACGTATGGTGCGAATTACTTGGTTAAATAAGAAACAGAATGTTTATTTTTTCCAATACGTACATCTTTTTTATTGTGGTATATTCCCACACTGCTGGAATTCTGGAACCTGTAAAAGCAACTACATGATTTTCGTGTAACATTTTTATTGTTATTGCTACGTACGCCAATATCTGTGATCAGTAGTTCAAAACTATATTGCTGTACCCCTCGAATATATTCGCACACAGTTATTAGAGGAACGCAGACATATCAGCATTCTCTGATAGTTCATAATAGTGATAGTTTTTATCTTATTAATATTGTCATCATATTCGGATTCGTTCGTTGTTTTATATTATATAAAAAATACACAAGTAAAGCTCTATATATCTACATACACTTTCGCTCATTTATCACGAAAAAAAAAAATAAAGTTAATAGAATGAACTAAATACGCGTTTTTATATACAAAATATAATTAATTATCAATACAAAAGATTGCAAAAAAATTATTACGGCATTTTAAGCCAAAAAAAAAATTTTTTATAAAAAAAAATTTCTGTCTGATTCCAAAAGCGTTAAAGAAGGGCATTCGACAATTCAACAAACGTATGAGTAGTAGTTCATACGATATCCTGAAAAAACTGTTCTGCTGCTTTCCTTGACATCCAGAAAGCGTTTAATAAAGTCTAGCATGAAGGTCGACTATATAAGATAAAGTGCTTGTTACCACATCCGTATTACCATCTCTTCCAATCGTCTATACGCGATCCATTTTTAAAAATGAAATACTCATAGCCACTTGAATTTTATAAGATAGTAGAGTTCTCCAATATCTCCAGAAATGTATTTCGTTCAATGCGAGAAAAAATTACGATACGAAAGAATTGCAAAATATTATTTTAATGTTCAGATTTAGTCATTAAGTGAAGCCTTAGCCAGAACTTACGAAACTTGATCTTTGTTAGAAATTCCCTTCATCGTAATATTATGTTCGCTAGCTTCTGTTTGTAATTTCAGAAGTGAAAACAACGGTCACTTTCTTTCAGTCAACCATTATCAACAGTAGAAAAGGCTTGGTATTACAACAATGCTTCAAAGTCGAACTTTCCGTCCGCACATAGAGAATTATTTTAAGACAGAGAAACTTCTGAGCCAGGAGAAACAAAATAACTTTCCGCTTCGTAGACCCGCGACGCATAATTTGGAGCTGAATCCTCCGTGTTCATTCCCATGAATGAAGATTCCTCGAAAGAGTGCGTTGGACTCTGAGGGAACAACCCCGCCATGGACATGGCCGCCGCCGCCGCCGCCGCCGCCGCCGCTTACCACCAACGCCTCCGCCTACTGCCCCCCGCCGCCGCCACCGCAGCACCGCAACCACCGCTACCGCCTCCACATCCACCGCCATCGCCACCCCCACCGCAACCGTCGCCGTCTCCCCCACCGCCTCCACATCCGCCGCCGTCGCCGCCGTCTTCGCCTCTGCAGCCGCCTCTGCCGTCGCCGCTTCCGCTTCTTCCACTGCTGCCGACTCCGCCACCGCCACTGCCATCCCCGCCATTGCCACCGTCTCCGCTACCCCCCCCGCCCCTCCGCCCCTCCGCCCTGCACCATCGCCACCTCCATCGCCTCCACCGTCACCTTCACCGACGCCTCGTCCGTTGCCTCCGCCGCCGCCTCCAGCGCCGTTGTCTGAACTTCCTGCCGGGCGGATATGCGTCGCGCCTGTGGGAGGCGCAGTGCGCCGGAAGTGGGTGCTGCGCTCTATCGGCCCGGGAAGGAGGCGCGCCACGGCAAACAGGCGTATCCGGAAGGGCACGGCCATCTTTGTGGCGGGACGCGAAGGGATTGTTGCCGAGAATAGATGGCTTTTTTAGGGCTGTTCCACGTGTGTCTTCAAAGGGAACCTGCCTCTAGGAACCGAGCGCAGACACGTGTTTTTGAAGGACGTGATTCTCTTTTTCTTTTCCGGTTTACTTCAGTTTCTCAGTAGAATATTCTTCGAGCCAAAGTGTTTCACTCCTAAGACGTTCTTGAAGGTTTGTGAAGAAACCCACTTACGTTTTAATATTAGTTTGAAATCTCTTCATTTTTGAAACTTCCTCCCGGAACTGGTACGTCCGTGTGTTATCGGTGGGTCTCCGACTCCTCTATGAAATTTGTGGAGAGTAGAGATCAGTTTTCTTGAATGTCTAAGATATATCTCTGTGATCGTCTGTTCGTGAGCTAACTTCGGTATAAAAGCGTAAGAAACGTATAACGCATACAATTCACATGGACAAAAAAGTCTGATATTGAAATTTTGCAACGGAAAAACTTCCAATAATTTCAAAGGTCATCGTTGTTTTGTAATATTCACAAACTACTTTTGCTTTAGAACTTTTCCTTTGCATCTCGGTGTTTGCAGAAGGTTATAAATACCTCTGTGGATCATTTTTAATTTGCTGGGCAGAATGTGAAAGGATCGTCTTGTAAATGGCATGGGTCCCCCTCAGTAGGTAAGGCTGACATATCAAAAAGTGGGGGATACGCTAAAACCTTTGGGAGAACGTTGGGCTCCTGGAGCTTTGCCAGTGCGTCGTATCGACCCGAACTTCCAAGCCGATACGAGATGCTGTGGTCCTTCATTGCGGTCTTTTGTGTAGGAATTGACACTTCCAATTTAATTTATTTCTCTTTAGTTCGAGAAAATCGAAGATTAGTGAGCACAAAATGCAACTTATTTACTTGTCTTTCATAACTATCACTGTACTCTTTTGACATTATAATCAGACCGTTCGTGAAGGAATAGTGTGCTGTGGCTAACCTTTCATAAGAATACTGGGGGATGCCGGCGTGAACGCAAGCGAAAACATTGGCAGCGTTGGCTGTCGCAATGACTGCAGCAGGCGAGGACGCACACAATGCCGAGAGGCGCGAGTCGCAGGTGGCAGTTCCTAGACGATAAGCCACGTGTTGCTCATTCTCTTGATTCACGCTCTACCGTTGTGAGGCTCATTGCAACACGGCACAGGCACTCGACATGGAAAGGCCATTTGCGACTTTGTCGTATTTGGGAGAAGTTCTAGAACGCCAGCCCTTTGTAGTCGTTCCACAAAAATTATAACTCTTGGAATATAAGGAGCAAAATATAAATAAAAGGAGTTCAAGAATGACGTTGCGCTATTGTCCTCCGCCGTCGATAATGTACCTAAACAAAACTGTCGATTATTCCAAGACAAATGAACCGCGTGTCTAGTGCTTGGTGATGTAATCACAAAATTCAATTAGTACATCTTAGCTGAAACAATAACATTCCTAACGTTTTAAATATTTTAGATTTTAAATAAAATAATTAGAGATGAGCTTCAGAAAAGGAGATTCTGGGGGGAAACGGAACGGATGTCCTTTTAGTATATCGTCAATCTCAAGTAAATATTTTCTTCTGACTTTTATGCGGCACTGCGGCAGAAAAAAGAGGCGCTGATAGCGACGAAGGGATGGGCGCAAGGCAAGGGCAGACGCAAGGGCGGAGAGCAAATGTGTAAACGCGACTATATATACAAATACTCGTATACTGAACAAACAGCTAAAGCCAATGAATAAATGGAACGTGCTGGAATGTACTGTATAAAAAGTATTGATTCGAAATGTGTGCATGTCAAGTTAGTTAAGCAACATTAAATTGGTAGCAAAAAATTCAAAATTTCACCCCACTCGCTCGCGCATTTCCAAATCGATGTCGTTTAGTCCAGATAACGCAAATTTTCCTACGTATTTTATGCCAAAATTCACACACAGTTTAACTTTTCTCACATTCAATGCGTTACTCCTACTAAAACGTTTCTACTTATTTAAATACCTGCATTACACATGAGCTCCATTTATCCACATGCTTTTGCTGTTTCTCAAAAAGATACCCTGAGATAGCTCCATCAGGGAGTTACCATAGAGATCGTTCCTGGCGTAATAATTTTTGTTGGTCGGTCGAAAAAAATGACCATGCTTTATACAACGCTGTATTGACGTTATCGAAAATCATCACCTCTTCCATATATACACAGGTTTTGTATGAACGGTTTCTTCGCCCACCAAGTCACTAAGAAGTTTTCATTTCATTATTGAATGTTCATGTATTCACCATCATCCTCTTCACCGTCATCACTCGCTTTCGTATTTCCTTACCTTTCTACGCATTTCTTCGTTGTCATCAAGTGTCATCGCCTCCTACTGTCCATTTAAAGCTCTTTCACAGCCGCAGAACATAGTATTTTGAAATTCGTTCTCCAATCACATTTAAACTCGCGTGTTCTTAAAATTTACTCACCCCATTGCCTAGATAATCGGTTTGGAATGCGATATGTGTAGTGTCATAATCAATTGGCACTCAACAAACCAGTACAAAATCTAGTTGTGGCAGCATAAATGGAGTTATAGATGACAGTTCAAGAAAGGACTGGATTATCTAGCGTATGAAAAGCAGATCAGACGCTGGCCGCCGTATTCCAGGGAGAGCGAGACGTGTTGAAAAACATTTTTAAAAGTAGCATTAAGCTAAAATTTTTCAACAGTACCCAACCAAAAAATCATAATGAAGGAATATAAGCTGCAATATTTTAAAGTAATATAAGCTGCAATTTTTCTAAAGGTTAGAACGCGGTAGAATGTAGGTATTGTAATGGCTTAATGGCCTTCAGCCTAGCCACATTGCATCAAATTTTCTAATTTGTCTGTAATAATTACCTATTATATAAAAAAATAAAATATTTTAAAGCCATTCTTCATATATCTATGTCAATGGCTTGTAGCAGTGTGATGTTGATATCTGGCTGAATTTCAAATTCCCGCTAATATTGTGACGCAGTCTGAAGGACATTGGCTGAAGTCGGATACGATACGCAGTAGCTCACCCATGTCTTCCCATCATGTTTGGAACTGTATTCAGAAGAAGAAAATATGAGACGAGGACTTCCACCCCTTCCTTCCCTAGAGAAACCGCCGCTACAGCACCTCAAGCTGTCTCCACCGCCACCGCCACCACTTCCACCTCCTCCACAGCGAGCGCCCGTCTTATCGCGCGCAGCGGAAGAGCGTCAGCCCGGGCGGCTCCGCTCGGAGCCGCACGCGCCGCGTCGCTCCACTTGAACGCGCAGCGGAGCTCAACGGCTCAGCGACTCAGCGGCTTTTCGTCACGCACGAGACGCCCCCCGCCGCGCGCCTGATAAGTGCGCCCGCAAAAAGCCTCTCGGAATGCCTGATAAAACGACGCGTCTCATTAGGAAGGCGGTGGACGGGACTTTATCGTTCAAGAGCCGTTCGTTGTCTTGGCGTGGATGGAACAATGAAAGCTTGTGACGAACAAAACACTCTTTAGGAAGCCATCGCAATTCGCTTCGCTTGTTTTTCGCTGCGCGTATGTTTTATCGCTTCCTTGTTAGAGGAATTACAAACGACAGATATTTTTCTTCGTTTCTTTAATTCTGATAGATAAAAAATAATAAAAACAGCGATTAGTCAGAATTATCACAATCCTTTCTGAAGGATGAAAAGATAATAGAACAAATCGGTGCTACTGCGGAGCGAGCGTCACCATTGAGAACAAAGAATATCAGTGGTACGGCTGAGAATCTGTGTTCACATTCACATGTCCGTAGACACACATGTACTTTTGCGCATTGCATTATTCACTTCTGCAGATGTTATTTCCACATTGTTTCAAGGTCTCAAATTACTCGGTATACATTACAAAAACATGGGCGTGTGTGTCTGCTAGAATTATTTGAAAATAAGAAAAAATAAAGTTTTATACAATTAAAAATGAGATGTATGATAATATTATAGGTTTTTTAGAATGAATTTTCGGGAAGATGCTCTTATTTCAGGAACATTTTCTTATCAACTAGATCTTCGGGGCTATGTCAAGGTTCATGTATTTGATATAAATGTCAACAGTACACTCCTGCGTTTTTCTAAATGCAAAATAATTATTGATATTCTTGGTTAAAAAAATTCTGTGTGGTCGTCGCAATTCCCAAATAAGTTCAATGCTGCCTTGAAGTTATTTGATAGTCTGATAGATACTCTGATTCATGTCTTCGTTACGTCCATTATCGACTGTGCATTCGAGATCAAAGCAAAGAATTCGGAACTACTAAGTCTCTGTATCCATGCCAAGAACTTAGTGTTTCAGTTTCAAGTTGCGAAAACAAACAGCCCCGCATGTAAACAGCGCATTCCCTTTAAAATTCCGCGGCATCACGCAAATGAGCACTTGTCGCCCGGTCGATGCTCTTGGCACCGGTGTCGCCCGTTCAAGTAAACGGTTGCGGCCCAAAAGAGAAAATTCCCATGAACCGTTAACTCTTTGTTTTACTCTACGATAGGAATACTGTATGTATTCTCTTCGCTCTACTCCCAAGATTTACTATTCTGTATTCAGCCTGCAGACTACAATGTGACAGAACTGTCTTTTCAATGGCAGCATTTTTTCCAGTACTATCTTCACCATTTGATTTGACAAAAATATTTAAGTTTACAATAAAATTATTAATGATGATTTATCTTAAACACTATAAATAGGGAAGAAGTTCACGCTTAGCCTCCGACCGAGCCAGACATACGCTCGCTACCGTTGTGCAATCAAGCTTCCGAATGGTGATAATCCCTTATGGTTGTCCTTAGTGCTCTGAAACTGTTTCAATGTGACAGTGTTTTTCTTGTGCTAGTAGTGTAAAGAAAACTTAACTTCGAAACATTATATCTACAGAAATAGTTGCCCCACGACGAAACAAAGTATTAGTAGTGCTTTAAATGCGCTACACAACTCAGAACAGACATCTGAAAGCAATAGAAATGTAGAAACCTCTAAACTTGCTTCAGGAGCCGTCTGTTATAATTCAACAACCGCAGCTGCAATAGTTTCCACCTATGTTCCAGCAACTGCAGCAGCAAAAATTCCCAACTTTGTTTCAATAACTATAGCAGCAACAAATACCACCGTTACAGATATTGCAACAGTTCCCTCAACTATGTGCGTTTCTACAACAAAATTCGCAATGATTTCTCCTTCCACACCACTACTATCACAACCAAACCAGCAGCTACCATCCGATGAACCACAACAATTACCAGATGTAAAACAAGGGAAAGGTCAACAAATTAACCAGGCTAATTCCATGTCAAACAAGCACTGCGTAAGTACAAATAGTGCCATAAGTCAAGATCCCCACCATCTGTTACAGGAATTACAAACTCAACAACAAAGGCAGGAACTAGAAACTAAATCTTGAGGGCCGTCCATTTCACCAAAGACCACAAGGTCATCACAGGCAAGAATAGATTTAGCAAGTGCATCATCGACGCCCGTTACTCGAAAAGAAGTCTTTAAATGAACGCAAGTGGAATACAGAGTCGTGTTCACCTGAGAATGGTACTACAGGAGTTACTTTTACCAAGAATGCCCCCATAATTTAGAAGAAATTGACAAATTAAAAAGACAAAATTCAACACGCCCTCCACCTAAATAAGCCACAAAGTTATTATTGCAACCATACCGAATTGTAGCAAATAGCAAATACCGAATTCTAACAAACCTACTGACAAGTGACTTTCCAAAAAAAATTAAATAATTCTAACAGTACTATATCTACACTGTTGCTGCCTCGTCAAAGCGTGTGACATACCGGAATCCCCATTCACCTTTGTGCTCTACACACATAACCCTGCAATCAACAATTTCTAATATTCTTAAGGAACCTTTCAAATCCATTTTCACAGCGTTCACTCTGCTATAACAGATCTTTATCAATCAGATCTACTTCCGCTGTTAAGGTACGAACATAGAGATAGCGTGCCTGTCAATATGTATACAAAAGCTGTAAGGCCTTAAAGGCTGGCCATTACATTGGAGTTTATGAAAAATAGAATCAATAATACTGTGGTGGGTTACAAATTTTTAAGAATGTTTCTACGTAATTTTTGCCCGTGGTCCCATAATGTTGCTCCGAAAACCTTAAACGATGAACTAACGGATTCCAGATGGAAAATCCGAATAAAAGTGTCAATGGGAAACCGATTACACTGAAATGGAGATAAATGCTAACGGAAATAAGGGGGAGAAGAGCGACTTGTCAGTATGATGATAAGGGCCACTCTTCCTTCCTGAAGCTATCCCACCTCCTCCGCCGACTCTATTTTATTTTTATTTTATTTTATTTTACGTCAAAAAAACAGTTAAAAACTGCGTATGACGTGCTATGGGGAAAAGTGTATTGTGTGCACATTTTCAAAATTCTGTGATCCCTACTTAAATTTTGAATTTTTTGAAAGGGCGAAAAAAACAAAAAAACTCCCATGTAATAAAATCTATTTTCAAGGATAAACAAGCAATAAATTTTGAATTTTGAAAGGGAGAAAACAAAAAACTCCCATGTAATAAAATATATTTTCAAGGATAAATAGCAATAAATTTTGAATTTTGAAAGGGAGAAAAAAACCCTTAAACTCTGATCTTCTTTCTCCCTGTTACTCTTCTTCGCAAATGGTGCATCCCCTGGCATTGTCGGGGGTTGCGTGGCGAATGCGGTGCGGCTAATGATTCGGTGCCGTTAGCGGGTCGTTAGCCGTTCGCGTGGGCGAGCGCCGACGGTTCCCGCGCAGCCGCTCCCACACGCCGCACTGACAAAGGACCCTCTCGCTGACCGCGATACACGAACGGGTCCGAAACTACACCGAATGAAGACCTCGCGTTTCGGATTCAGTAACGGAGCTCTGCAGGCTTTGTGAATGTATACGAAGAATGGGGATATCAGTTGAAAGGAGTTAATAACAACGTGAGTTAATGTTGGGTAAATACCGCCACAAAAATGTGGGAGACATTGTTCGTATTTAGAGGTATACCTTGACATAATTACGCACATTGACGAAATATTGGGAATCTTA
Source organism: Teleogryllus oceanicus (assembly GCA_964035755.1). Lineage (NCBI taxonomy): Eukaryota > Metazoa > Arthropoda > Insecta > Orthoptera > Gryllidae > Teleogryllus > Teleogryllus oceanicus. Next base: position 32,731,583 of record CAXIVR010000006.1, on the reverse strand, counting down.
ATTTTTTGAAATTTCTTTCTATGTATTTCTTATATTAAAAAATAAATATTTTTTAATTAGCACTGTTTGTAGCTGGGTTGATACTTCTAATTACATAATACCAGCGAACAATGTAACTCGTTTGAATGATTTTAATTGGACTATTACTTGCTTGATGACAATTTACAGTCCCTTCATTCCTCTTAAATGTTATTTATCTTTATTCAACCCTTGGTGTCAAATGATGAATATTACCTCTTCCGTTAATTCTTCATTCATTACCCTTTAAATTACGAGATGCGCATCTCTCATTCAATTTAACCTCGTTTAGTATTTCTCGTGGATGCCGTTTTCGGCGAATGCTTTTGTGAAATGCAATTCTACTCTGCCGTCACGCAGCATTAGAGAAAGCATCTTTTTCAGAGGATGCAACGTGAACAATGAGGATTAAGTGAATACCTTTTAAGACTTGCTCCCTTTTATACATAAGTTATTAAAGAAAAAAATCGTAAGAATTAATACTTAAATAGGAAGTGATAGATCGATTTTTAATTCGACTGAACTATCGACTTATGATAAAATAGTGTTGAATAAAGAGACGTGAAAGTAACATTGCAATTATAAATTACGGTGCATTAAAATGATTCCTGATAACGAGTAGTGGAGATAATGGTATATATTATATATCTCAAAAAATAGTATGTGTAGTATTGGGTCAATTACAAAAAATGACTGATCGCTAAATACATTAGGAATTATTCTGTGCATGAGGAACTTTCTCTATCGCTAAGAACACCTGATATTGCCTAACACCATCCAATGAGGATGTAGCAGGCGTTCGGAAATGTCAGTAAAAGTCCGTTCCTTTCGAGTTACAATGAGATGGTATCGCCCACCGGTGAACAGTTACATGGCTCGCTGCATCCGCGTCGGAACCAGAGTTCGCGCCGAAGGTCTGCGCGGTCGGCAGCGGGGAGGCGGCGCGGGGCGGGGCTGGGTGAAGCGCAGCGGGGCGGAGCGGGGAGGCGGCGCGGGGCGGGGCTGGGCGAAGCGCAGCGGGGGGAGCGGGGAGGTGTGCGGGGCGGAGCGGGAGGCGTGCGGGCGGAGGAGGCGGGGCGGAGGGGCGGGCGGGGCGGGGCGGAGGGGGCGAGGCGGGGCGGGGCTGGGCGAAGCGCAGCGGGACGGAGCGGGGGGGCGGCGCGGGGCGGGCTGGGCGAAGCGCAGCGGGCGGAGCGGGAGGTGTGCGGGCGGAGCGGGGAGGCGTGCGGGCGGAGGAGGCGGGGCGAGGGGCGGAGGGGCGGAGGGGCGGGGCGGGGCGAGGCGGAGGGGGCGAGGCGGGCGGGGCTGGGCGAAGCGCAGCGGGACGGAGCGGGGAGGCGGCGCGGGGCGGGGCGGGCGGGGCGGGGAGTAGGGGGCGGGGCGGGGCGGGGCGGAGGGGGCGGGGTGGGGTGGAGGGAGCGGGGCGGAGCAGAGAGGCGTGCGGGGCGGGGCGGAGCGGGGCGGGGCGGGGCGGGCGGGGCGACCTGTGCAAGGTGGTGGGCACTACCATGAGGGGCGAGCCGGGTCGGGCCTCCTATCGCACTCGCCCACCGATTCCAACCTGCACGTAGACAAACAAGGCAGCCACCTAGATCAGGGCTCAACCTACGACCTGCAGGCCGCGCTCAACGATCCACTGGACAAACAGGGAAGGAATAATCGACTTCCCCATAAAATAAAATAAATGTACTGTGATATCCAAGCTGTTACTCAAGGAAATGGGAGTAATAATGAATTTACTGTGGATAATAATGAATTGTGTTCAGGCAAGTAAAAATTAATAAATGATATCTAATAAATTTTCATAAGAATAAATTGTTTTTTTCAAAATATTTATGTTGAGGTCAATGCGAATGTAAATAAAACTTCCGTGTGTGTTCTGTCACCTAACCCAGGAACTTCAGTTGTTAATATAGCGCTTGGTGTTTTGTTAAGATCAAACTCAACTATTTATTTTCATCATCATCGTCACAATGAACATAAATTTAAAACAAGAGGAAGAAAAAATTAAAAATAAAATAATTTGTTGGAGTTAGACTTTATACAAACGAATACTCATTGTAGATTCCTAGGAAAATTACTTTCATAGTTAAATGTAATGTAGCACTGTTCAAATCTTTAATGATCAAGAAAAGAAAACTCATTTTTGGCTTTCCTGGGAAGTAGTAAATGATGATTTAGTTAATTAAAACATCTAATTTCAAATGGTATCCCTTAGCTTTGAACCCGTTAATTCAGATAATCGCACGTTCTTACGTAAGATTTCAACATTTAACCATATTTGCGGACCAATTCTGTGCTCTAAGGGTTGGTAATACAAACACTAGGGTCCCGTAATCAGATTTCGAGTAAGAAAGGGCAAACATCCTTGAGCCAGTTATGACGAAAGCAGCGCAAACAGCAGCGACGTGGAAAAATTCTTGCACCCCCGCGATAGATTTTCGGCGCGGAAAAACGTTTGCGGGCGACGCGAGGCTGCGCGAGCGCGGAGCTTCCAGCAGAGGGCAGCACCTCCGCGCCCTAGGCCGCAGCAGCAGCAGCCGGTGCGCAAATGACAGTCGGCCCCATGGGAGGCGTGGGGGAGTGCTTGCCTTGGTCAGGGACGTTCCGCCCCCTCCTTCCCCCTCCCTCCCCGCCCCGCCTGCATACCTTATCGCGCGCGCGTCCTCCTCCCCCTCCTCGAGGGGCGTTTAACTGTTTTCTCGATAGAGATCGCGCGGGTGAGGCGACGGGTCGCGTGGTTCGTGTTCGCCTAGGCCTCCGACAGGCAAGACCCAACACGTGCTCACCGATTAGAGGGCGAGTTATTTCTTACAGAATAAAGGTGTTTCAGGTTTTCAATATGTTAAGGCCGCTGGCTGTCGTAAGTTTTTTCATTTAACTTTAAGTTCAAACACAATCGCTTCTTCCCTTGAAAGGTACATCCATTGAATGGGCACTGTAACTGAAGTGTATAAATGTAACTGTTCAAATACAAACTCCCCCTGCATTACCATTTGGAATTGTAAGAGCACAGCTCCTCTAAAACACGTCAGATGACATATCGAAGCTGCCTATATACCAAACTCTTGGAATTCTGTACAAACGAATTTAACTGGTAATATGGAATTAATTCTTTTAGTTTTGAGAAATGCAGAACATACGATGTTTTTCTATTGAATAACAAACAGCAATATTCGAATTCAAGTTATCTTCTCAAATACTGACCACGTTTCAAACAATTTGCGTGAATTGTCTACTAAATATACTTACGAAAGTGAGCAAATATTTCATAAGTTGGCTCAATTACCTACATTAAAACGTGACCACTCATTATGCAGTAAAAACTAATGAAAATCGCTCGATCAATACTCCCATTGTGGTATATTTCTGTTTGCTACTTGTATCCTACGTTCGCTTGTAAGTTCTATTTCCTGATTTGTTCGGTATATTGCCATCTCGTGTTTTCAGTACGTTGTATCATACCTATCAGTAATGACGAAAGTGGAATGACAACCACATACAATTACAAATAGTCGTTCCTCACACTCACGACTTCCTCACCACTCCATTACAGCCGTTCAATCTCTCAGTAAACACCGCTCCCTCTGTTTTGATTCCTGCGTTTGGACAGGATCCGACATCGTCGTAATATCAGCGCGTTCCCTCTTCCATTCTACCTTCGGCTGGGGGAGCTTCGTCAATACTTGCTCCCCGAAGTTCCCAACGTCCTCACTCCGTGTCACCTGTCCATGCAATTTCGCATCCCTGTCACAGTCCTCGCTCCATCCACAGCTTCGATCCTCGAACCATCCTCATCCCTGCCACTTGCAAAGGGCCTCTCTATCTCGCCCCGCCTCCGCCATCTCCTGCTGCTTTGGTAGACAATTCCCCTCCTATCCCCCCCCCCACTCCTCGTCGCTTCCCGTCGCTCCTCGTCGCTTCCCGTCGCTCCTTGTCTCTTCCTGTCGCTCCTCGTCGCTTCCGTCGCTTCCCGTCGCTCCCGTCGCACCCCGTCGCTCCCGACGCACCCAGTCGCACCCGTCACTACCCGTTGCTCTCCGTCGCTCCCCGTCGCTCCCCGTCGCTCCCCGTCGCTCCCCGTCGCTCCCCGTCGCTCCCCGTCGCTCCCCGTCGCTCCCCGTCGCTCCCCGTCGCTCCCCGTCGCTCCCCGTCGCTCCCCGTCGCTCCCCGTCTCTCCCCGTCGCTTCCCGTCGCTCACCGTCGCACCCCACTGTATCATACCGCACCCCGCCAAGTCTCATCGCCGCACCCGCCAACACCACGCCCCCTTCACCTCTGCCTCCGCTCCTGTTCTACTCAGCGATACCAAAACATCACATCCACAGTCACAGTTAAAGCCATCCCCCCACTTGTACCACAGCTCCCCCCCCGCCGGCCCCCCCCCGCCGCCCCCCAACCGCATAAGGAGGCGCGCCGGCCGCGTGCGCGATCGATAGCCGCAGGTTTAAAGGGGAGGCGGCGCGGGCTGCGTCTTCCCGCGCCGAACGGCGGCGCCCCCGCCCACGCCCGGGGGGCCGCGGAGGGGGCGGGGCGCCGTGCAGGCGTGTCGTAAACGCCGCGCCCACCCCCGCGTCGATCGGCGGCGCCGGCGCCCTCCCCCCCCCCTGCCGCGTCTCGCCTCGCGCGTACGACGTTTGGGTTCGGGAAATTCGCACCGCATTCAGAGCGCCTGTGGCGAGCCTGGTGTAATAGTTCAAATTCACTTCGATCGTGGTTGCTGAGTCTATCAATGATTCGCGTGTTCTGTAGTACGCTGAGTTGGTTTGTGGTGGCTTGAATGAGTTCTGAGGGCGTCTCGAGATGTTATTATTAACTGAAATGTACGCTTAACGTTTTCGTAGACATGTTGAGCGGCATTGAAGAGCTTAAATTCAGGGAAATATTTTTGAAAGAAATTACTAGTACAAGTCATTCATGCACAGAATATCTGCAATCTGAATACACGCAGTCTTTTCAGTACTTTTGTCTGTTTTTAAATTTGAACACGTGTGACTTCTTACAGGAAACTAATACGGCTGTTAGACATGTACTATATTCCGTTTCTTTGTGTTGTTCCTTATTATAGTAGATGAGCTTTTTTCTGATTTCCTTGGTAGATTAAAAACCTTGGGGTATTCAAAATCTCTCTTATCACAATTCATCGTAACGCAGACCGATATCCGACGAGGGAGTGATATCTTTTTTTGTTTTCCTCTTATTCTCTGCCTTTCAGAGATTTTAGCACTCTCCAGACACAAAAGAAACTTCACGAAGAAAAGTGCGCTTTTAACTGGGATGGAAGGGCTGCAAAGCTGCGTTGAGAGCGCCTCTCGTGTGTCAGGGACAGCCTTTGACAAGATCAGAGGAAAAGATTAATTACTCGCCTCATGACTATTACATCGTAACGCGCCCGTCTGCGCCGTGAATGAGCAGGAACAAAAGGCTCGATGTCGAAATCGGCGCCACGTCTGTGCCCGTAAAACAGAAGTCCTCGACCAGAACGACTCACGGGTCGAGACCCGGGTCGATCCGATCCATAAAGAAGGCTCTTGTCCTGTAGGGAAACGACAGCCTCGTATTCTGGACACACGGTCTCCTTTTAGAGCGGGCTACACCGTTCCTCTTATCTCCTCGATTCCGCGTATTGCCTCCCAAACGGTGCGGCCGTTTAGGTTATAGCAGCGCTCCTGATGGCGGCGACCGTATACCTCGTCCCATGCGCCCGCTCCCACACGCTCCCCTCCCCTGCCCGTCCCCCACCCCCACTCCGTGGACGCTGCCCGTTAACAGACTTCCAAGCGCCAACCCGGGACCAATTCCCTCTGTGAATGTCGTCCTCAGTGCTCTCGCGATAGCGCGGGCTGCAGGAAACAATATGGCAGTTAATTTTCACATTTCCCATGCGATGTGTTTTCATGTTTCACGTTGTAACATATAATGAGCAGTTATGGATTTAGTTGCGCTCATGAACTGAAGCGAGACATCTCATACGAGTACTATTGCACATATGTTGTGCGTCATGAGATATGCTTAAAAACAATGGGGGTCTAGGTGGGGTTGAGTTTTCTACCGATGAACTGTTTATTAAATTAAATCTGGAATTGATTAAATTATATAAACATTTTACAACACAATCGTGTAGCTAACCTTCATTTATCGCTATTTTCTCGATTTTTGATGTTTTAAAGGCTCATATTGCTAGTATTTTCAGCATTGAGTGAACACTGCTTGTAATTAAAGTATTGATTTAAAGAAACCTATTGAATTGAACTTGACCCTAGTTAAATATTTTAAATCGAAATAAATGTATTTCTTTTCCTGAAAGGTGTGAAAAAATTTGACCAAGGAAAACGTTAGTTCAGATTCAAATGGTTCTGGCCATTTGAGCTCAGCTTAAAATGGACCCCTCCAAGCATTCACCCAAACATTTGAATAAAAGAACATCGCTCACACATGACTTTTGACATATGTTTGCACAGCTCGAGTTATAGTCAGAAAGGAGCCATTGAAACATTCCATGTATGTATAGCTCCTCTCGTATGTTAAAATATGACCACCATTGTATGAGGTCGGCACAATAAATGTGTTTCCGTTTACAAATAGAGCTTCCACCCAACAAGAATGATAACATTTTACCTATTGTGTTTTTGTAAATCAATATTAGCACAAAATGAAAACGCTGATGGAGAAAATAATTAAACGCCCATGTTTGAAAATGTATTTGTCTAGAGATAAAAAGGCTAATAATAAAAGAATAAGGCTAATAATCTATTATTATTTTATTCATCACAGATACGTAAGTACCATTATGATGTACTACAATTATTTTTATGCCGAAATCGTTCGGATGGATTGGAAACATAACGTTCGTCCAGAAATAAATCCGTCGAGTTTTTTTTTCACAATTCAATGGCATCAGAGGGCTGTTTAAAAATAGCTTCATTGTCTAAGGGAATAAACTCAGTGACCGCATCTGACATTTCCTAAAACAGAAAGGTGTTCAACCGAGAGATGATTCAGTGGTCGTGTTTCCTTCCTGGTGTGCATACGTGTTTCTCACTGCCGGTCTCGTATTAGCGTGTTTATCACGTGGGAATTCCAGCATCTGATGAGAAACATAGATAAGGAGAATAAAACCACAGACTCCAATTAAGTACGTTCACATTATAATACCATATCTGGAGACCTAGGATATCAGCACAACATGGTGCCAAACGCATAAAACCAAAAAAGTAATGAGGTTAGTTTATCAAATGACATAGTCGTGTATCATACAATATAATTTCTCAGCTTTTCTCGGCATCAACCTTGACATTATAATTTTATAAGAATTTTGCAATTACGTCATAACTGATTCCGTTTTTAATGGAGTAAATCAAGAAAACACACGGCTCTAGAATTGCCATTTTTTATGATGAATCCAAAAATATATAATCCTTAAAAAAAACTGTAAAGATGGTGACATTGTATTCTGAAGAGAATGTTTTGCAAGTTTTACTTGTTGAAATGTTAAAAGTAATTTTTTCTTGCCCCTTTAGTTTGAAAACAATTAATTCTTCTACACTTACGTAAATAATCAGGTACTTATATTTTTTCTCAGTAGTTTATTTTTTTTATTTCCTTAAATAATGTAATTTCCAAATCCACCATTTCAAGAAACATTATTTGCTGCATTAATATATTATATAATCAATCGAGTTAAACATTTCGATCTTCTTGATACGCTCCTGCGTGAGAGCACAGCCTTGAATTACTGCCAACCATTAGAGGAGAGCAGGGGGAAATGCAGCCCACAATACAATCCGAATCACGCTCGACACCAAGTTTATGCTTCAGGTCGGCTATTCTTGCCTAATTTTGGCGAGCATTTCAAACATCTTTCTTTCTAGGGTTTTTATTCAGCCGACAGCCGGTTACCCTTTACGTCCCGATGGGACGCATATTCGACCATACACTAGACACCAACACACTTGCGGGCTCCTCTGATCTGGGGTCAGCAGAACGCGAGGCCCTCCGCGACAACACATACATACAAAGACAAGGGACAAACAACCATGCCCAAGGCGGGACTCGAACCCGCGACCGTTCGGACCGAAGCGCTGAGTCGGTACTCGCTCTTAGCCACCTCGGCCATCCAAGTCGACAATTTTAAACATATGGAAGTAAAAATAAAACGAATATTTAGAAGTTATTTATAAATTTCTTTTTATTGATTGATTTTACGGGCACGTCAACTGCTATGGTCGTTAGTGGAGTGAATAGTTTATCTCGGAAGTTGACGGAGTTCTTCACCTGCTGGATGGTGACCATCTACACTCGGATTGCATGCTCTCTGCCTTCAAGAATCTCCTCCAGCGTGACACCGTCGCAGACGTGGCCAGCTTTAAGCTCTTACCTGGTCTCCCAACATGTATAATAGTGTAGTGCATGTAAGTGTGCCCGTTTCTTAGTGTTCTTCTCCGGCAATCCCCTAGTATTGATCGGAGAATTCTTCTCATTCCTAACGGCTACGACTATCAATTTAATTCATTCTTCTAATGCGTAGTTTACAGTTGCACAGTCCTACCTCGCGGTGTAATAAAATATTGTTTCAGTTCAGATTTGAATTGCACAAATACAAGGCACATTGAAATGAATGCAAGGTATCATGGGAGCAGGTGATGTGGCGTGCTGAGTAAAAAGAATCCCAGCGCGCGGCAAAGGACGCGGGGGGAGGCGGGAATGCACGGCGGATCGAAGGCCGTGGGAGGGGACAGGAGGAAGATTGCGAGCGCCCTGAGCAGGGCAGGCAAACAGGCAGCCTAGGTGGGCGTAGACGTCGACGCCGCTATCGCCGCCACCGCCACCGCCGCCGCCAGCACTGCCGCCGCCACCGTCGCCACCGCAGCCGCCGCCGCCGCCACCGCCACCGCCACCGCCACCTCCACCGCCACCGCCACCGCCACCGCCACCGCCACCGCCACCGACGCCACAGACGCCACCTCCTCCGCTGCCGCTGCCGCCGCCACCACTGCCGCCGCCGCCGCTGCCCGCTGTGCGTGCGCCAGGCGCCGCCGGCGGCGGCACGTTGCCGTGGCGACCGCGCACGGGTCGAACCCGCGGCCGCCCGGCTTCCCGCCCCCCCCGCCACAATCCTCCTCCCTCCCCGCCCATGTTCTTATTTATTCAACACAACCCTTTCGCCTTCAGCCCCCACCCGCCGCATCCGGAGAACGTGCCCGCCCTGGGGCCCTTTTAAACACTCTCCTCGCGCACGAAACATTACGTAAACTACTCTCCGTAAACACGGAGGCGACGCGGAAAGATGGATGCCGGCGCCGCGGGCGGCCGCGGGCGGTGCGCTCCGAGCGGAAAGAGCAGCGAGGGAAGATGAAGTGCCTCGGAGAGCCCCCGATATACCAGGGAGCTTTGGAAAGTAACTAGATTATTTGATGAGCACCGGACGTGTTGCGCCAGTCGTACTGGCAGTTACTTACAACCGCTTGAAGAGTACTGAAACGAAAGTAATCATTCAAAGCAAATATGCCAGATGTTTTTCTTCAGTAGCCTTTGCAAGGCTTGCAATAACGCACGTTCTATTATTCGTATCGTAATTATAATTTCTACAAAGTACGTATGTATTTCAATACAAGAATTTGGTACACTTCATTACGTTACAATAAATGTGTAGAAAAGTCGGGAATGTTTACCTCATTTTAATACTGAACTTTGCTCTCGTATATCCTTAGTTGTCATTGACTCTGTATTGTTATTTTAACTACGAGATATTGTTTAATTTATCCACTCGTTTGTATACAAATGCCTCTGAATAAACGTTAAAGTTCTAGGGCATGAAGAGAAATTGAAAATGAATAGTTTTTACCAATGAGCGTAGAGTGTGAAATTTCATAAAACGCAAGTTACACAGATACTCCTGAATGTCAAGCAATACTGTATGCATATGTGTTTGGTACAGACATTAAATCACCTTTTCTACGGTAGAACGTGTCCTGAGGAACTCCCGTTCATAGGGAATTATTGATAGTCAGGGGCACAGGTGTAAATCGTTTATATGAGATTTGCCACTACACGTTCATTGATAAAAAAGTGATCCTTTTCGATATCTGTATATTTCTGATCATTTTCGATATCAGATGTTTTCTTTACCTGAACGTTAGTAACATTAATTTTGAGACACCTGAATATTTTTAATACTCAAACAAAATTAAATAATACAATATTAAAATACATTAAATAAATTATTCAAAACTAATTGATTTCATAACCTAAGTGCTTCTTTATTTTTTATCACATTTTGTAACGTTCGTCAACTAATCGTGAAAGTTTAGTTTCATTCGCATCAGAAACCTTTAGTAAACAAATTTAAATATCACGAAACTTTGCGATAAAGCTTTAACCCTTTTTAAACTCACATTAACTTCCGAGTAAAGGAACGAAGAGTTTGAGTGCGAGGAATCGCGAAGCAGCAAGGCCCGACCTGCTGGCAGCTGTAAATTCCGACGCTCCTTCACCAAATCGCGGCGGAAGGCGCTGCGCTGCTGTCGCCCATTCACGGGCGCCAATTGATTTTCCCTGCGCGGGGCGGCGGGAGGGGGAATGGGAGGGGCAATGGGACGATGATCCGCAACGCAGCGCGGCAATGCAGAGGTGATGGGGCCCGACTGGCGGAAGCGTAACAGGGCGTGACGGCTCGAGACGAGCGAGGGGGTAATGCGAAGTGACGAGCGCGGAGGGAGGCTTCCGGAGCGGGCAGAGGCAGGTAAGAAGCTCGGAATTCTTTGCGCGAAGGGGCGGAGGTAAGAGAAATGGAAATGCTAGAGTAGGGCTTAAACGTGAAAGGAGGCTTTATAAATTCACTCACTATTATTTATGTGATTTACTTCACGATAAATGTATACATAAAACAAATTATTTGTTATAATATATAAGTGATTTATAATACTCTCTTTCTCACTGTTTACCACTAAGTTGCAAATGCCTACCAGAAGCAATAACTATATATCTAAATACAATACAGGTTAGATAGCAAGAAGATGGATGGAATAAAAATGAGAAGAAAATGAACGTGGATTCGGAATGTATTGAGGCGAATTGTAACAATGTCAGTGAGGCTGAATCGATCTCGTAATGGAACGAAAAATATTTCTGAGTACATCACATTAACTTACAACAATCGTGCCTTTGGTGCAAGTACGCGACCATATAATAAATAATTCCTTAGATATGGAGTTCGTAATAAATAAAAACGCCTACAGCAACATTGTATATACCGAGTGTAATGTTTACATTTTTACGTTGTAATACTTGTTTCATCAAAGCGTAAATCTAGCTGCCAAATTTACTTGATAATGTAAGACTAATATTAGTTCATTCAAATAAACTAGATTACCGAGAAAAAACAATGTGAGACGTAAAATCAAATTTGTAGTAATTCTTCAGCTTCGTATGATTGTACAAACGTACGGATTTTTGCTCCTCATCCCTCATAAAATTCCATTAGTTTTCAACACACTGCCTTTTCTTCCATTTTCCATAATTTTATTATGATTTCACATTTTTATTCCCCTATTTTCTCCTCATCCTCTCCTCTCCTCCTGTACTCACGTCCCTTAACCACTTCCTTTTTTCTCATATAGTGTAGCTACGTTCGTCACTCGCATGTTCTTCTTTCCCGTCTGCTCCCGCTGACCCGCAAACCTCAAAGCAACAGCGTGGCGGGGAAGAGGTTGCCCAGCTAACTGGAGCTGCTCGCAATGGGAAGCGAGGACTATGTTATGTGGCTTTGCCTTCGCTCCAGCTCCGTCTTCTCCTCTGCCATCGCCAGATTTAAAAACACAATGAAAATATCGAAATCTGTAGTAATCGCACTAAAATCAACGATGTTTTTTAAAATTGATTTAGAAACTATTTTAGGGCGTCCTAATCATTTTTTTAAAGATCGTAATAAAATGATCAGAATAATGAATAAAATATGTTTAGTCTGATTGGATTATTTTTCACCGTTAGTCTGAAGAATGTTCTATTTAGATCTATCTGAAAAATATTAAATTTTTTTGCTGTTGTTATAGTACTTCTTTCAACTATCGATCATGAAACAATATGGAACATAAAACGCCGATGTCAAGAAAGATGTAATAAATCTGTGTAATAAATTGTCACAATTCACTTTTGTGAAAGGGGATTTTGTCCTTATCTCTTAAAACCTGTATTTGTGAATCACACATCTTCCATTACTTTGAACCAGAAACTACAAAAACGATGTCATTTATTATGGAATATGAGTTATTTTTGCACCTTCCGTCCCTAAAATTAAAATGCACAACTGAACTGCGAACTTTTCATATTGATGTTTTGAAAACTTCGACGTCGATTGATCGATGACTGATTATTTCGTGTTTCCGGGCGCGTCAACGGTAGTCGTCATTTGTCTCCAAAGTATAGTGCATGATTCTATCGTGGGTGGTGGCAGTGATCTTCCACTGAATGGCGAGATTCGGCGGCAATTACATGTCGCCTTGCAGAGTTTTCATCAACCAGGTATCTCCTACAAGTGATGCACAGCCGAGATAAGCTCTAAGCTCCTGATTGGCCTGCAGACATGTAGTACACGTAGGTGTAAGTAAGTATGTGTGTAAGGGGAGAGAATAAGACATAGAACAGGAAGGAATATTGCGCATGGTCCGTGGCCAGTTTGTTGCTTCAGCATTCGCCTGGTATCGCTCGAAAAAAAAGCACGAAAAACTACCGATCAGAGCGGCCGGCCAATAGAATCGTCTTCCAAAGCTAGCTATGTAGCTAGTGTCGAAAATCCTGCCACCATGGGAACTCGAGCCCTAGGATCTCCCGTGAATGATCTTGCTGTCCGGGTGACGCCGCGTTGAAGGCTGTGTTGCCAACGTTTCGACCATCATTTCGTGGTCTTCCTCAGGGCTGGTCTGTCAAACCAGCCCTGAGGAAGACCACGAAATGATGGTCGAAACGCTGGCAACACAGCCTTCGACGCGGCGTCACCCGGACAGCCAAGATCATTCACATGACTCCGGCTGCGGAAGCCTACGACTTCACCTAGGATCTCCCATTGGACGTCCGATACCCCCGGCAGTTCCACTCCGCCCCACTGCATCGCGTCCGGCGCGGCGCTTGCCCGTGCGCGCGCGGGCGTGCTCCGTCTCCCACACGCGGCTGCGCGTGGCTCCCGCCGCGGCGGGCGTGGGAGCGCGGCGGCCGCGGAGAATCCCACTGAACTTGATCCATCCCCTTCAACGTCGCGTGTCCGGGCGCGCAGATGCCCCGCCGGGATAACGCCCCGCGCCGCGCCGCGCCGCTCCGCGCCGGCTCGCTGCCCTGGGGTCAAACGCCCAAGCGGTCGACCCGAGACGGCCTGGCGCCGGGTGCCCGGCTCCTCAATGCCCCGCCGGAACGCGAGGCTTTCGCAAACGCGATTTCGTTGCGGAAGTTCTAATCGTAGGAAGTCCATGGGCTATAAGAATTTCAACCCCCTAGGAAGATGAAATTACCTGTTGAAAAAGAGTAACCGTTTACAAAAATTAAAACTATTGAAAAAGTTGACTTTATAAAATTAAAACTATTGAAACCTGTTGAAAAATAGTAACCGTTTACAAAAATTAAAACTATTTGTTGACATTTTAACTTACTTATTTACGTAAAATTATGTTTCATCGCGTAAAATTATATTGTAGATTAAGTCTGGTATTTTAGCGTTTTAGTTACCAATGTTTCACATTCGCTTCTTTTATTTTTTACATTGAACTTTTGTACACAAGAAATATTGTCTTTAGAGTCTCCTTACAACTCATTTTGAAGGAACGCGTTTAATTGTTTTAATCTGAAACAACAAAAACGTCGTAAGCTATGGATGGGGAAACAAGCTGATTTTTTAACTTTCTTCTCTGAAATACCTCAACTGAAACTTTTTATATTGATGTTCACCAATCCTAGCAAATGTTATTTTAATATTTGTAAAAATGCCATACTTTGAGAGTGTTTAAAAATTGTAACGTTTTCCTGTTCATTGCCCGCTTATTGATGTCATCTGATAACTCCCGCAACAACTTTAAAATCCAGATTAAGATATGCAAATCCCTTCGCTGAGTAGATTAGTTTTTGAGTCAGAAAAGAACAATGTATTGCATGACCACGATGTCAGATACCAAATTCCTTGCCCGGCCACGAATTTTCCTCGTATCTATTGCGTTCAAAAGTCTTTTGAAAACCTCAAACATAATTTCTTGTTTGCAAATATCTCTCCATTGTTTTGTCTTGATTATTTAAATTTCTTTTGTTAACGAGCTAAGCAAAGGGTAGAAAACTGTACTTGAACTGTTTTATTATTTATATTTTATTTAATATTTATAATTGTAAATATAAATAAGAAGCTGTCTCTGTTCCCTATCTACCACAAGCAGATGACATTTACACATACATATATATTTTAGTGTACATAGATAAACTTACGCACACACACACACGATATATATATATATATATATATATATATATATATATATATATATATATATATATATATTGAGATATACCAAAATTTTCCTCTCTCTCTACATTTGTATCTGCTAAAGATCTTAGCGTCCGGCTTGCTGGGTCAATGGGTCACGATATAATTATAATCCTTATTACCTCTATAAAGGATTATAGGATCCGCCGACTATACAGCGCAGCTGGGAATCTGAAATAGAATGTTTCTATTCCTAGTTCATTTCTGTTTGGATTGACTAAATGAAAAATCACTTTCTTTTCTAAAGAACAAAATTTAACAAAGTTTATTTTTACTTTTTTATCAAACAATTTAATGAATTTAAATTAGGCCTTTGATCATGATCTCTTTCAATTTACAATTTTACACCGCGGTTAACTTATCTTTCTTCGTTGATGTCCCTCGTAGACTTCTCAGTCGAAATATCTTGCGAGCTTGCCGTAGTCCAAAAGTTCCAAGGAATCCTCTTCTGCCCCTATCCAAGCTGTTCTCAAACTATCAAAATTACCAGTCCCGATTACGTCCTATGACATAGTCCCGAACTTGATTACCACTCCCGACAAAGTTCCTATTTATACTTCAATATTGCTTCCACATGAAAATATCTACGATCAGTTCAGAAGCGCGTTTCCGACCAGAATGAAATCTTCCTGCATGATTCATCCCTCGAAGACTTCGTATTAAACTACCTTCATTTTTTTCATAACATTTGACCGTCTAAACTTCTCCGCCCAATCCCAAAGTTTCTACTTTCGGCATCAACCCATCTCTTAATGCATTTAGAAAAAACAAAAACTACATTGTTTATTCACGGTCGTTGCTATGCTCTAGCTCTCGTGATATTTCGTAATGCATGTTCCACCATATTGTCTCCAAATAAATGTTAATTTATTTTAACGTGACATATCGGTATGTCACAATATATATATATATATATATATATATATATATATATATATATATATATATATATATATATATATATATATACCTACGTACGTACATACATACATAAGAGTACATATTGTCATGAGCTCAAGAGTTCATTTGTCAATGTGATCTCAGGAGAGTAGTGTATATTGACTGTGTGCATCAATAAAGTCTGTGTCTGTGTGCCCCAGGTGCGTGAGTTGGTGGAGCAGTGCCAGTGCCCGGTGCAGTTCCCCATGATCCGAGTCTCAGAGGGCAAGTACAGAGTGGGAGACTCCAAGATGCTGATCTTCGTTCGGGTAAGTTCCCACAGCCTGCTGGAACGACACCCAGCTGAACAACGTCCTTTGTGAAGATACGTGCAGACGTAACTGCTACAAATTGTAATTGCATGCTGCTAACACGTTTAGAGAAGCTTCGTGTAATGCGATGGGAACGTCTTCTGGGTCCCTGGCTAATGAGAGCAACTTGGTAGACTCGTTGCTAGAACTGAATTTGCTTTTAACGAGCAACAGGTGCCTTTTACAGGTAACTGATAGTGTTTCAAAAAAATATAACATACGTGAATGCACGAGATATCAATGTTCGTGTTGAAACGCCTTGAATGAATGTTCAAGGCCATTAGACCGTTCCAGCAATGACAGTTTTAAAAGAACCTAATTATATTCTCTTTAAAAGTCAGCTAATGAGATAATTTACACTTTTCTGTGCGTTAAAATTAAGACAAAATGCATGTTGCAATGTCTGTAATCCATAAATGAGAACCATAATAAAAGTGTTTTGTTTCTCATCACGGAGCATTATTTATCGTCGTAATGAAGACGGTGAGTGTTTGACGCAGTTGGTTGCGCTCAGGCGGCTCCAGGAGCTCTCCAGAACGAGGCGAGGAGAGCGTACGACCTGCCTTTCTCGTGAGACCAGCTCCTGCATGCGCAGCTCCGATTCCGAGAACTCTGTGCTAGTTTATATATTTCTTTTCGGTATATTTTGCATAAACTAACAAGAGAATTAAAGAATCTTTCAACTACAACAAGGTCAAACGTGGTTTAATTTACTGCGTCAGGGCGAAGAATACGCTAATTTATGCTACGTACTACACTGCTGAAGCTAGTTTACATATAGTATGCCAATATACCAAACATCTTTCAGAGCAGACAAAACGTTGAACATAATATTATCTTTGTTCATCATACGCTACTCTACAGGTATGATCTCTTATTTGTACAGAACTTTCGAGGATGGCTAATATTCTCAGAAAACATCTCTAAAAATACAAGCCCGTAGTGCTCATATATCTTAGTGCAGATGCAAAGACGTCATCCTAAAGAAGGAATGTTCGTAATTAGAACCTTACATCAAACTCTGTAACTTAATACACTCGTACAAAAATGCTAATTTGAACCAGTTTGAAGGTAGCTCAGAATTTGACACCCAATACCCAATCAGCTCACAATCATACAAAATAAAAAAGGCACCTTATATTTCATAAAACACGAGAATAAAATACAGAATGTTTAGTGCTTCACTCGGTGATTTAGTTGTTCCTTCATTTTAAAGGACATGATTAAAATCAATGATGGCCTTTTATGTGGCCAGGCTCAGGTCATTAGGACCTCTCTTCCGCCTGACACGCACATTTCACTACGCTGCTTTCACCAAACAACAACGAGAGAAAGGTAATATTCTGGTAACAAAACAGACGATTTGAATTTAGGTCAAAAGATTCTTTTATGCTTGAGGATATTTTACACGCTGTACATCTACCACATGGAACAGCCGGCTTTACTTCTCATCTAAAAGAAAGAGAATGGAGGGTTTTTCACCCTTAAAAAATTCCACGTCTTTGAACCCGTAAACTTGGGTATAACTCTCAAATACGATAACCGCTACACCACCGACGCCACACTAGATGCAAGTGATGATGTCAGATGCCAAATTCCTAGCCCGGCCACGAATTTTCCTCTTTTGCGTTCAAAAGTCTTCTGAAAAACACAAACATAATTTCTTGTTTGCAAACATCTCTCCAGTGTTTTGTCTTGGTTATTTAAATTTCTTTTGTTAACGAGCCAAGCAAAGGGTAGAAAACTGTACTTCAACTGTGTTATCATTCTGTTCATGGCAGTGTATACTCGGATAGAAACTTTACACTGCAATTGGTCTAATGTCGCCCGATGACAGAATCTCGCCACTCTCTCCTTCTAGAAAGATGCATGGTATACTGGCAACAATGTGAAAGACTCGTCCGTGTTTCGGGCAATTGTTCATTTTCCTACGACGGCCCTTGCGTTACCGGTAGACGCTTGTCCGCGCCATCTCTGACGTCAAAAAGCACAATGCAGGCGGCCTTCTGTTTGGCCTGCGCGTGGCGCCTCGCACACCAATGGGGTGTGGCGGCGACGCGCCCGGCATGGAGGCGGGAGTCGGCAGCGGCGCTCTTGGGTGTTCGCAGGTGCTGCGCAAGCACGTGATGGTGCGCGTGGGCGGCGGATGGGACACGCTGGCGCACTACCTGCAAGCACGACCCGTGCCGCTGCCGCCCGGTGAGTGGAGCCGCGCCCGCTCGGCCACGCCCCCGCGCTCACGCGCGCTCTCCACAGAGAGGGCGCTCCCGGCTGCGTGGGCAGGGCTCTTGACTAAGGGCGCGAAGTGAATTTGAACAGCTTCTTCAGTACATTCACAGTCCAATAATTCTAAAAATGTATTTGCCCCTTTCACTCTTATGTTAATTTAATCTTTATCATTTCAGAAAATGCATTTCGTGTGTCGTTTACTTCTCACTAATTGATAATAAAATAAGGTAGTGACTGTACACTTTCACTTCGCGCAGACCTTAGTCTTCGTTTCTTATGTGCTTCATCTCTACTTATTCTTCTTCTTCCTCCTTCTCTTGTAGTAATATTGTCGAAATACTCGCAGGTAAGTTTAAGATAATCCATAGTTAGATTTGCTAGACGATATGAATAATTGAAAACAAATTCACTTATTCGTGTTGTCTTAGGAGGGACAGAATCCAGTATCACGCGTAGACAAACAACTCCAGTAGCCACTAACACTAGCTTGGTTTCCCATCTTTGGCTCGCGGAGGCTATAAGCACTGGTAACGCATTCCAGAATTATATCTGTGAATAAAATAACGCATGGAATTTAAGAAAGAATGCTTGGAAGCCGTGCCACCGATTTCCGCAACCACTTGTTCTTGCGGATACAAACATTAATATTTTATTGTAGCGTACTAATTTTCAATTACTCCAATAAGCCTGAAAAAAAAACCTGTAAGAATTATTTCTGAACATATTCTGGTAGGAGTTGCCGACTTCTTGTCGATGGATGAGAGATCGTACCAGATCGTACCAGTGCAAAACACACAAGGTTCTTGTACGATTTGTTCGTAATCCTCATCTAAGAAATAGATTTCGAATGTTAAAATAAATTGAATTAATTTATTGCGATTTCAATGTCCTTTTGTTCGAATGAACAAAACAATGGTAACAGACAGCAGTAAGAACAGAGAACGTGATCTCGGCCTCTTTAGACGAAGGGCCTTCTGTCCTACGCGCACAAGTACTCAGGTTTCCGCCTGAGCAGGGAGAGGAGCAGCATCTCGCTCGCAGCCACCAGCATCTGTCGCATGGATCTGCGCCTGTCCGCCAAGGCTGCCCGTCCCACAGTGACACGCCGATTGTGTCGGTCTTAGCGGTGACTTCAGACGCCCACACGAATGAGAACTTTTGTCCGACGCGCTCTTTTTTTTTCTTTTCCCTACAACACACATCGCCATCACCGTTAGTAAAGGAGTAGAATGTATGTCCTGTGTTTGTAAGGGCCAACAACCTTCTTTCGTCGTGACTTTTCTCTAAATATCTTCTGTGATGTTTTACAAATCTCGACGGAAATAATTTTTAACAAGTAAAATAGTATTTTTTATTAAAAATTCTTTGATCCTGCTAATTCCTTTTCATTATATTACATTTTAGTTTTCTTTTAAAAAGTTCCACGTTTTCTCTTTTCAATAAGTCTTTCTTATTTCTTTCATCCTTTGTTTCTTGTTTGTTTGTTGTTGTTTTTTACTTTTTCATCTCGGTTTTATTCTTCCAGATCTGTTTTCTGTTATTGTCGTTTCTCTTGTTTCTTAAGCGCTGTGTGCGCTTTGCGTTGTTCTTGTGTTGTGTGTGCGCGTGCGCTGACTGGCGCTCCTTTGCCGCAGCGCACCGGTCGCCCTTCAACGCGCGCCTCATGATGAAGGCCGGCGCCGGCGGCGGCGTCGAGATGGCCGGCTCCTCCGTCACCTACGACCGGTGAGTGCGCGCCCGCGCCTCCCTCAGCACCCACACTGCCTGCCACTCCCACTCTTCTATCAATCCGCGCCCCACCGCCTCCATCACCTTCCCCGCCTCCCTCACCTAGCACGCCTACACTGTCCTCAGCATACCCCTCGTCCACAGGCTTCACTCCGCCCACACCAAAGCCTCCCTCGCATCTTAACACGCCCACAACGCCTGACATTACCACATTTCTATCAATCCCGCGTTCCCCACCTACCCCCCCCCCCCCCCCCCTCACCTAGCACGTCTACGCTGTCCTCAACTACACTATTCCCTCGTCCACAGGCTTCAATCCGCCCACATCAAGCCTCCCTCGCTTGTTACAACACCCACCCTGTCACTGTCCCACACCTCTGTCACCGCCTCCGCCTCTATCGTCTACCCCGCCTACATTGTCTCCCACTTATCCCAACAACCATATTGCCACTCCCCCCCCCCCCTCCCTGTCCCCCCCCCCCCCCTGCATACCACCTACCCCACCTCTATTGTTACCCTCTTACCCATTCTTCACTTTCACACACACCTACTGTTCTCCCACGTCCTCGCGTCGACTGTTCCCAGACACCCTGTCTTCGCCCCCCCCCTCCCCGCCTCATTTGTCACCCTATCCCTTTTCCCTCCGCCCACAATTCCATATCTACTCTCAGATCTATACAATTATGTATCTTGAATGTTTATGCCATGAGGAACTATGTGCGAGTAGGCCATCTTGAGGAAACTTCGATCTCTCGGACCCAAATTGGAAGGTTATTTTCAAAACGAATTAACTGTAAGTCCGACATTACTTATTTCTTTATTAGGTCATTTGTTATTTTTTAAGCACTTACTATATATTTTGTATTGATCACATTCGTTATGCCCTATCTAGATGAACAGAGATTAGAGTTCTTCCCTACCAGGCCTTTTTAAATGGTACCAAACTGTCAATAAGCGATTGGAGAAAGAGTAAAAAGGTTCAGGCGTCGCTGAGAATTGCGACAAATGCAATGCTCAGACCAGAAGAGGAGGATAATCTTAAATTGAACATGCTACAACTTACGGCATTCAACAACTTACAAGGAAGCGCCGAAACTGCCTCTAAGAGCAAAAATGTAAAATGTTAAACCACTTAAACATAATTGAAAGAACATGCAATTGGAAAGAGTATGTTTTACTCATTTGTCTGTGAATTTCGTAATTTTGAAATAATTAAAAAAAGCATTTTTTCGTTTATAGTGGATATTGCCAATTTATTTGAAGAAAAAACTCGTGCATCACGTTCTTAGAAGCCATTTCTTTCGCATAGCAGTTCAGCGGTTGTAACCTAAATCTTACATGAACCCATCGCTTCCTGAATAGTTTTGAATCCCTCGAGGAGATAAAGAGACCTCACTGAAGTACACTCAGAGTAAACATCGAGTATGTGTGAAGTGCTTCTCTGGAGTTTCACTTTCTCACGACTCCTTAACAACGTAGTACCTGTCATCAAGTGAGCGTCTGGGCAGTTATGAACTCCTGTGAAGAAGTCAAAGCAATTTGGAAGAAGAGAATTTGTCTATGAACAGGCGGAAATGCAGGAGAGACAGGAGACCGTTATTCGGTTGGAAATTTAACACATAGTATCGTTTATGGAGATATTAATAGCTATGCCCTTTAAATTTGAATATGTTTGATTTCGTGTGGCACAGCCGAATTTTTGATGCTGAGCTATTGCGCTAATCTGAACAAATGTGTGCCAATGCGTATAAAATTGTTCCCCTAAATGAATGAAATATAAACGGCTCATCAGTCACAGTCATTATTTATTTCCGCAAAATCTATACTGGAACATAAACAATATTCCCCTGTGAAGAATTTTACTCTCGCTATGACATTTGAACCAAATACGCACCTTTCTCGAAGAAGTATTAGATTTTTTGGCATGGCTATTGTTTAAATATCACTACATCAGTCACACGCTAACAAGATAGTGTATTGTTGAAACAACAGTATTTTGCCTTGGTCTGAGAAATGCTTACAGTATCGGTATAAACAACACATTAAATATCACCATTTTTTCTTGATTTTTTTACGCAGTGGATTAACCACTTTAATTATGGGCTTAATGGTTTAAGATGATCGCATTTCTACTTAGTATAAGAGTTCTTTTCAATCTTACGAACATCCTAACCAGCATGTGGTACAAACATCTTTTTATGTACGAAAAATTACTTTTTAATATATTTTTTAAATTTTATTTATGTCAAAAACAGTTAAAAATGTGTGCATGACGTGCTACGGGATGAAGTGTATTCTGTGCACGTTTTATTAATTCTCAGATCCCTACCCTAAGCCATATTCAAGTTGAATTCTGAACCCGGAAGAAAAAAAAAGGGTTTTTGGCAAGAATTGATAAAAAATCTAATCAGACTCGAGCTTACATTTGTAGATACATTTTTCCAGGAGTCG
Organism: Teleogryllus oceanicus; assembly: GCA_964035755.1. Taxonomy (NCBI): domain Eukaryota; kingdom Metazoa; phylum Arthropoda; class Insecta; order Orthoptera; family Gryllidae; genus Teleogryllus; species Teleogryllus oceanicus. Next base: position 32,709,392 of record CAXIVR010000006.1, on the reverse strand, counting down.
AGTATTTTGTGCATTATCCAACCGAAAATCTTATCTCCTCCAAGCCGGAACGTTGCAAGGTTCGTCTCCAAGGCCCCGGACCGGGAGCGGTAACTCAGTGCTGCAACTGATGTCCTCTGACCGGGAGGTCCTAGGTTTCCACTCCCCACGGCGGCAGGATTTTCGACACTAGCTGTCCAGCTAGGTCAAATTCAGTCGCTGTCTGGAGGAGAATTCTAGCGGCCGGCTGCTCTGATCGGTAGTTTTCCGTGGTTTCTCCAATCAACACCAGGCGAATGCCGGAGCAGTACCCTGCCAAACGGGCCACGGACCGCGCGCGATCTGTCCTTCCTCTTCCTTGTCATATCCTCTCCTCTTACACACACACTTACACTAACATGCACTACACTACCACATATTCCGGGAGACCGGTCGGGAGCTTAGAGCTTTTCCGGCTGGGGCGGTGCCCTGCTGGTGGGAGAGTCCTGGTTAGGGGGAAACCCCACTAGCCGACGGTAGGTCGGCGCCGGATCTCGCCATCTAGCGGGGGAAGATCACCGCCATCTCCCGAGAAAAAAACATGCACTACACTAACAGGACTAATGACCGAAGTCGTTGACGCGCCCGGAAACACGAAAAAATCGATCAATCCAAGGCCCGGCGCGTCACCCAGCCAGCCGGCGAGAGGCAGATTGGCCGGCGGCCGGGGTTCGGGTCGAGGCTGGGGCACGGGGTCCCGCGCCCCGCGCCACTCGTGTGGCGAGCGGTCGCCGGGGGGCCCCGCCTCAGCGACGCAAGCGTAATGCCTACTCCGCTCGCACGTACGCAGATTTCCGCGCGCCGCCGCGGGGCCGGCTGACGTAACGCCCGGCTTTGTGCGGAGTATGCGCTCACATTTAGTACAACGTAGCACCTATCATCTCGAGAGGTCTGTGTCAACAACTCCTCCGCCGCGTTATTTACCGAGCGGTGGGTCACCAGCTGCGGAACCGTGAGAGAGACGGAACGATTGGAAATGGCAGGTTTGCGGTCGCTCAGGGGTGCCGAGGTGCGATTTTGCAATTCAGACCGAACGCGCTCCGGCGCTGTGCGCTTCTTATTTATTACGGTTCTGAGGAAAACAACTTAAATAAACAGCAGCTCTTTGCTAACATGCTGCATGAATGAATACAAAATAAATGAAAGTCTCTAAGCCGATTGCGGCTTGCTATTATTTCCTCAACGTAGCTCAGTGTTACGTTCTCGTAATTTTTCTTGCTCTTGCAAGCAAGATATAGATATTTCATTCGTCAAGAGTGTCAAGCTTTTTCATCTTAAATCATGATGAATTGTTCTTATTCGGTGTATACCCAGCATTCAGAAGGAGAATAACTTGATAAAAGACCACAGTCCATTCAGTAGTGGGAGTTGATCGCCTTGGTTTAACGATCGTTAAGTCCTTTCGAGTGACAGGTCCCAACATCGATAACGTCAAAGCAGGCAGTTGGACTGACATTTTTTGTATAAAGAGAACGTTTTCACGGATTGTGAGCAACCTAATTGGTGCTGCTTGATGCACAGAAGTAATTAGCCTTCTTTTCTGTCACGTAACCTAGCCGTCATAATTTTATCTGCAGTCGTTTAGGTACCAATTTCTCAGATTTGGCAGATTATTTTCTGCCCTGCAGTACAAGTTCCGTGGCTGCCTTGATCGCTTTCAGAACATTTTTGATAGTAAACAATCACAGGAAGAAATAGTGTTTCCAAGCTACATAATCAGATTCCTTGATAGATCACAGAGGGCAGAACTGTTCACGAAAAATCATAAATACAAATGGCAAAAATATAGGAGCAAGTATAAAACATACATTTTCATCCTAGATATTCTTGCACGCGTCGTTCTGTATCAAACTCACTTATCTAGCGGTAAGAAGTTTAATAATGTTACGTAACAACTATGCGAATCAGTACACGCACGTGTTGTGTATTCTGTTTTTTAACACACCATACACCAAAGATGTTTCGCACACGGTTCCCGAAGTTTCACATCCTATTAAAATAAAACATTCGCTGTTTTGCACACGAAAAAAGTGCTTTACGGACGGCGTTCTGAAAAAACACATTTTCATTTTTTTCTCTTCCTTTTCGTTTCCGTGCCAACAGCTACCCGTCAAATATACAGTACTCCGCAGGAATTAATTTTGCATTCGAATTTCTGAGTGGCGATGCAGCAGTGGAATGGCGGTTGTCGTGAGCGTATACGATGCCTGTGATTTTAGGTGAGAGCATTGCTGCTTTAAATGCAAAGAAAACTACGTTCTAGATGGAGGTTGTTGGTGATATTGTTTGTGCACAAGCGATCTCCCATTCGCACTTGGACTACTATTCGTAAGCTGTGAAAGAAATTAACGTAGGGATAGCGTGGAATGGAAATAGATGAGTAGTGGGAGGAACTGCAATATTTTTCTTTGTGATGACACTATTGTTGCGAAATCGAATCAAGACAGGATTTACTTGAATAGGATGCACGATGAGTGCTTCCAGTAGCATACAGTAAGGAAGTAAAAGTTAAAATTTAATATTGACGATATTATAAAGAACATATGAATAAAAATAAATAAAATGTTGGACTTTCTGTACTCTCAAATAGAACGCTCCTCGTTTATTAATGAAACATTCCTGCAGCTTCTCGGATTGAACGGGTTTCAATATCCTTCACAAACATGTTTTGTCCAAGTTTCTCGTTTTGAAGCACTCAAGTCTATAACATTGGTGACCGTTAAGGATCACACATTCCAAATTTGACGTATTCACGTTACGTAGTCCGTCTTCAGACCAATGTTACCCGTCACTTATATGATTCTTTTATTTGGATTCTCAGTAGTATTCAACAAGGAAATAAAAATTGCTATGAATTTCACGATTTTTATTCAAATAAACGACAAGGACAAGTTCTTGGATCTCTGCCCGCTTCCTGTCGACCAGCATCGCGCTCTTTCCCCTTATTGCGATTCGCAAGGTCACGTAGCAATTACAATTGTAGAAAAGGACATGCGAGCACGTGCGCCTGTGTAGTGAGCAAGCCCCGTCTTCGGGTTCTGGCCTAGTGCAACAGGTGCGAAGTTTTCTCCATCTGTGAATAGGTCTGTCGGAGTTTTACTGCTTCCTTATCAATAACGGAGACACGCAGGGCTTTTCAGTTTGAAGTTCAACATTCATCCAATCAATGTCGCAATGAAATGGCCAATAAACAAGATGTTTCAAGTCCAACTGATGCTCATGTGAATGGATCAATACATAGGTTATCAAAAACCTGATGGTACATCAATGGATGGACGGAGAATCTGACTGGTGGACCGACAGATGACTCAATTAAAGGAAGTATTATTTATTATAATGCCATACATAAGTCTTACCTTCATGTATGGAATGAATGAGTGATTCGAGAGATAGATGATTATGATGTAATGAATTATGGAGTAGCGGTGGAAAGAGAAATGTCTGGGGTAACTGAAGAACCCAGAAACATTCTGGCGTGAACCCATTCCAAACTCTCTACATAGAACAACCTGTATTCGACGCCCGAAGATGGCAAATTGGCGCTCCGGTACAGTACTCCAGCTCACATAGCCCTGCGGGATGGCGCGCCGGCTAGTCTGTCGGATGTGCCACCCCAGTGAGCCCTCAGGGTCCCCCCCCCGATGGGCCGCCGGATGGCCGCCGGATGGCTCGCCGGTGGGCTCGCCGGTGGCCGCCGGATGGCCCGCCGGGTGGCCCGCCGGGTGGCCGCCGGATGGCCCGCCGGATGGCCCGCCGGGTGGCCCGCCGGATGGCCCGTCGAATGGACCGGCATGGGGCTTGCAGTATGGTCCTTCAGACTGCTCGCCGAATGTTTTTCTAGTGCCACCAGCGTCGCTCTTCCCCTAAGCGCTCTCTCCCGCATCCGCAGGTCACCGCCCGCGCGCCGCCCGCTCGCGCTCGCGCTCCCGCTCGCCCGCGCCCGCCCACGCCCACGCCCACGCGCCGTCGCCCGCCACCGGCCTCGCCCCCGCGCGCCCGCCCTCGCGCAGGCACTCCGCCAGGTGAGTAGCACGCGGCGCGCGCCGCTGCACAAGCCGCACGTATGAGAGGGATGGACACCTAAACGGCTTACAAATCAAAAACAAATACATTTTCATTGTTTCTGAATACATAGTCCTACGTATTCAGTGCTTGATATTCAAATAACAGAAATATTTCTTTGGCTTATTTGAAAAGTATTTAAAATGTCTTCCCATTCAAACCACTTATTTAATTAACTGTGTTCTTAAAGTGCAATCATTTTCCCTTTAGTCCCTTTTTAATTTTTTTTCATTTCCTGTTTCTTGTAATTTCTCTTTAATCCCGCGTTATGAATACAAAAAATGACACTTTTTTTCCTGCGTGATCATTGTCACAAATCGAATATGTTTTATGAAGTATTTTAAAATGAAAATGAAGGAAAGCAGTACAGGGTTGGTGGAAGGGGTTAAAACCACTCAGATCAAAGACGCCGAAAATGCTTACAGGGATCGAGAAGTTTGTACTGGTCACATTCTTCTTTGCCCCCTTCGTGTGTAGAAGACAGTAATAAACTCTTCAATCCCGTAGAAAGAGTTGTCACGATAGTGGGATGCTCGAGGAATCCGTACTGTACCATCAAAAATGTACTTCTACCAACATGCTTCTGAAAATGTTAAAACGAATGTAATCATTTGAGAGATTGAGAGTCTCTCGGTAGAGTGTATGTTCTTTTTTCTCTCGGCTTTGATTCAAATTTATCGATTTCCCGAAGAAAGGTTCACTGAAAGCAACTCAAACTAATTATGCATTATGTCATGATCTGATTCAATTTCACATGCAAAAGTATCTTGAGACGTAGAGTAATGTGGGTCGATCCATATGACAACCATTTGCAACGGCAGATCTACTGTGTTCAAAAATGTCATAAATCTGAACAATGTCTAATGTACATAAGTGGCAGAAATTTAAAATATGAAAGATAATAGGATATTTTACTAATTCACAAATTTTATGAATTTCAGAATTTTTATCAAATTGCACTTACAGACACATCATTCAGCACATACATCGGGGTCTCCGCAGTCATAGGGTTAAGCCATTTACACTTCTACGATTCAGTGCACGTAGGTGCAATCATAGTCGACATTTAAATTTCAAGGACTTTCTATTCTTCCATGAAGCCATTTCCGTAGGTGTTACTAACACCTCTTAGTGAACCGTTGGGTTAGCTGTAAAATCCGATAAGGTTGCTTTTATCGCCCCGAAGCTTTCAGGTGCTTCCGTGCAGCAAATACGGGCGAGACAATACTCTGGACGACTTCCGCATGTAGATTACCTACCCGCCCTCATTGTGCGCGCCAAGTCATTAAACCCAACTTTTGTGTTTGCAAAATTGAAGTGCGCGCACTTAAATTTGTCGAAGGCTCCTCTGTAAATAACCTAACATACTTGAATCACTTATCAGTTATGACTCAAGTAACAGTTCGTGAGTGGAACAGGTCACTAGTGGTAGGCCATCAAATATCTTTCCTATAACTAAACTACATCTTGCTTTCGTATGCTATTTAGATGAAAATTTTTGCTTCTCGCCTGATAACGTAAAGAATTGATGTGTATCATGCACTCAGGAACAGATACTACTTCTTCTGTAAAATCGTCTATTCATTTCCGTCAATTTGACGCGACATCTGCGCCCTATAGTTGGTCAAATATGTTTATTAACATTGCTTCAGTCATTTGTACAGCAAGAGTGTTTGGACCCTCCCTGTAACCCGCCATTGGTCCGCACCCATTGCGACAGCTCAGCTCAACACCATTGTCCAAAAGGTTTTAGTGTCCGAGACCCGACGATGGCGGAGTTTCACAGTAGCCGAAAAGAATGTCCCAGAGTAAATTATACAAACTTGGAAGGCATGTATTTGTGTCCAAAACAATAACTTTTTGCAGATGTACATGTGGTGAGAAATTGCATGTAATGAAATTACACGTGTCATTTGTCCCTGATTGGCAGGCAACCCCTCGTACTCTGGTGTTTGGCGTAAGACGAAATCTCTTCGACTGCGTCCGAAGACGTGCTGTCATATTCCTGATGGGTTGCCCACTAATCGGGAACAACTTTCACACGATAATTTTGTTAAAGGAAATTTATCGTATGTTAATTGAACAACAATGGTCATCGTTAACCCTCACTCCATCTAACCCTCAAGTTTGTAAGATTTGTTCTGAGATCCCCTATTGAGCCAGGTCAAATTCAGCCGCTGTGAGGTGGTGAATTCTAGTGGCCAGTTGCTCTGAGGGTAGTTTCCCGAGGTTCCTCTAATCAATACAGAGATGGAGCAGTACTCTCACAACCGAGACATGGACCGTGTGCGATCTTTCCTCCCGCATCCTTGTCTCCTCCTTTCCCTTTTCATACATACACTCATATTTACATGCTCTACTCAACCATGCTCTACTCACCCATGCACTACTCAACCATGCTCTACTCAACCATGCTCTACTCAACCATGCTCTACGTATCGGGAGATTAGAGGTCGTCGTGGCTTGGGAGGTGCCTTCCTGAGAGCAGCTTCTAAAGGGGGAAAACACGTGTAGTCCGGCGCTGTGTCTCACGTTCCAGTGGGGTAAGAATATCGCCACCTTCGGGATATAACGTGGACGACACTTACCAGACTAATGACATAAGTAGACGTCGCGCCGGGAAACAATAAATATACGACTTTATAAAATCACTCACTGTTCATTATTTCTATCAACAAGATGCGAATTCTTGACCGCACACTTGGTCAAATACAAAGTTTAACAACATAGCTTCGACCATTCGCTCCCGTCCTCTGAACAAACTGTTGTTCCGCAGCATGGCCGACGGGCCGAACCTGGCGGCCGAGGCCCCGCCGGCGCCGCCGCCCCCGCCGGCCCTGACGCCCGCGGCCACCGCGCCCGTCGCCGACTCGGGCCAGACCAACACGGACTCGGGCTCCGAGGTGTCGGACGAGGGCTACCGCAGCCTGGGCGCCGTGGCGTCCCCGCCGCAGGCGCCGCCGCCGCCCCCGCCGCCGCTGCCGACCGCCGCGACCACAGGTGAGGCCCACGCCCCGCACCCCAGCGCCACGAGCTTCACTTAAGGCCTCGTTTGGCGACGTGGAGTCCCCGCTTATCTGCGGGTCACCACTGTGGCCCGCTGCTTGTCGAATGAGCCTACCAGCAGCGGTAGTTCAGTGCATCAACTGATGTCACTGCAGCGCTTCTGACCGGGAGGTCCTAGGTTCCCACTCCCCACGGCGGCAGGATTTTCGACACTAGCTCTTCAGCTAGGTCGAATTCAGTCGCTGTCTGGAGGAGAATTCTAGCGGCCGACTGCGCTGATCGGTAGTTTTCCGTGGTTTCTCCGATCAACACCAGGTGAATGCCGGAGCAGTACCATACAAAAAGGCCCACGGACCGCGCGCGATCTGTCCTTCCTCTTCCTTGTTTTATCCTCGCCCCCTTACACACACACTTACACTAACATACACTACACTACACTACCACATATTCCGGGAGACCGGTCGGGAGCTTAGAGATTGTCCCGGCTGGGGCGGTGCCCCGCTGGTGGGAGAGTCCTGGTTAGGGGGAAACCCCACTAGCCGACGGTAGGTCGGCGCCGGATCTCGCCATCAGCGGGGGAAGTTCACCGCCATCTCCCGGGAAAAACATGCACTATACTAACTGAACTAATGACCAAAGCAGTTGACGTGCCAGGAAACAAGAAAAAATCAATCAATCAATCGAATAAGCCGCCGCCACTTGGGTCGGGTAAGGGAGGAAAAGTACTCGAGCTGGTCGGCTCTAGTCTAGTGAAGGCTAGTGGCACGCGGGCCACTGCGGTGAGCTACCGCGGGCTGTCTGGCCCGCATTCTTGCATTTGAGCAACCTCAATTAAACTCACAAATGTCACTCACAGGAACTTCACATCAATAAAAGAAACAACAGTTGTAAAAATAATAGTTTTAACTCCAAGTTATATGACCTTAGAAGGAGAAAGGAATGATAGGAGATAATGAGTTAATTCGGAACATATTCCCAAGGTTTGGCTTTACTTCAAAGAGTTATTATATTCCTTAGGTCCTTTAAAAATAGATAGGTACGACTTAGGCATAACATCCGTTAGTTGTTTTAAGACTATTTCCCTACGGTTTGCTAAGGTTCAAAATGAATATAAATAACAAATTGATTAAATTTATTCTATCAAGAAACAAAAAAAACGTAAAAACTCAGTTTATAAGTACTCTTTGCAGCTGTAACTTTCTTGAATCACACGGAGATTTCAAATATCAGGTGTTGCGAACGTTGCGGATGTTTTGATATCAAGTGAAATCTCCCAGCTGCAGCTTTGACAGGTGCCAAGTCGCGTGCCGAGCAAACATCAGAGGCGAGAGGCGATGTCGGAAGAGGTGAAGGGGAACTCTGTGAATGTTGGGCTAACGGTGATGTTATCGCGTGTCTGATGGATGTTAGGAGTAATGTTGCGAAGTCAAAATCATTTATCACCTCAAACCTGTAGCTACAAAGAGATAAATCTGCGATAACGTCGGAAAGATCAGCGAAGCGTAAATAAGGAAGAAAATGTAAAATTATAAGAATTTCAGGAATATGGATTGCAGTAAAAATTCCCAGAGCTGAACTATAGAAATGTTTTTGACTTCTTTAAATGTTCAGTTTTAATATTAACAATGTAAATTTCAAAAGTTCGTATGTTTTTTAACTTCTGCAGCCACACATATTTGTCGACACTTTAAGACACTTTGTCGACACTTTTAGATGAAATACTACTTCTTATGAAAACAAATAACGTAACAATATGTATTGTAGATAATATCTAGTCTAAGTATCGATTCTTAAAACGATAAGGAAACAATATCTGGTTTATTTTATTTTCGAAGATATTTCAAGATACTTTTAATAACTGTTACTTTACTTTCATTCACATTTGTTTACTACACAGATATACATACTTTACTGCAGTAAAACTAATAAACCTTACCACTACTTTCGTCGGGGTTCTACTACAGAACAACCATATGAAAGGCTAAAAGAAGGAAACACGGTTTGAGGAAGTCATTTTCCTAATTGTATATCTGTAACCTATCTTTACATATCGAGTGATGTTTCAATTTAGGTGTCCATACACGATATCTTATTTCACCAGTCTCTACTTGGCTGCCCGGGTGACGCCTTGTCCTAAGCATATCTACCAATGCCACGGCCGTCATGCTGCGGCCTTCCTCAGGGCGAAATTCTTTTCCTGTCCGGATAGCAGAGTAGATACTGACTCCGGGCACGGAAACCTACACTTTTAAATACTTCACCAGTATCCATACCAATAATACTACTATTGACAAGAAACTATTCAGCCGTCATGCTGCTGCCTTCCTCAGGGTGAAATTCTTTTCCTTTCCGGATAGCAGAGTAGATACTGACTCCGGTCACGGAAACCTACACTTTTAAATACTTCACCAGTATCCATACCAATAATACTACTATTGAAAAGAAACTATTCGGCCGTCATGCTGCTGCCTTCCTCAGGGTGAAATTCTTTTCCTTTCCGGATAGCAGAGTAGATACTGACTCCGGTCACGGAAACCTACACTTTTAAATTGTTCACCAGGATCCATTCTAATACTACTACTATTGAAAAGAAACCGTTTGTAGTATTATGTGCGCGGGGGAGGCGTGACGCTGTGTGCGCTGTGCGCAGGAGGCGTCGGAGGAGGGGGCGTGGCGGGGTCGCCGCGGCGGCTGGCGGTGCCTGGCAGCCCGCGCGCGCCCGCCGCAGCAGCGCCGACAGCCGGCGCTCGGCGTCGCCCGCGCCGTCGCCCGTGCCGTCGCCCTCCCCCGCGCGCCGCCGCTTGTCGCAGCAGCCCGGCGCGGGGGCGGGGGCCGGAGGCGGCGGCGCCGGAGGGGGCGGGGGCGCCGGGTCGCTGGGAGCGCCGCCGCCCGGCCGCATGGCGCGCTCGCGCTCCGCCTGCGGCACCGAGGCCGGTCTGCTCGACCACTGGGACGCGCCGCGACGCGCGGCGCCCGGCAGGTGAGTGCTCGCGCTCTTCCGTTAGCCCTCATGTTCATTAATCCACCGGTTTCATCGCTCCCTACCATTTCCTAAAAGTAATTCACTCATTAAATTAGTCTTTCGCGTTCAATCCTTCGCGTTCAATCTTTCACGTTCAGTCTTTCACGTTCAGTCTTTCACGTTCAGTCTTTCGCGTTCAATCCTTCGCGTTCAATCTTTCGCGTTCAATCTTTCGCGTTCAATCTTTCGCGTTCAATCTTTCGCATTCAATCTTTCGCGTTCAATCTTTCGCGTTCAATCTCGCGTTCAATCTTTCGCGTTCAACCTTTCGCGTTCAACCTTTCGCGTTCAATCTTTCGCGTTCAATCTTTCGCGTTCAATCTTTCACGTTCAATCTTTCGCGTTCAATCTTTCGCGTTCAACTTTCGCGTTCAATCTTTCGCGTTCAATCTTTCGCGTTCAATCTTTCGCGTTCAATCTTTCGCGTTCAATTTTTCGCGTTCAATCATTTCCCTCTGTTTGTTTTGTATTTCATGCATTTTATTAATGCATTCCTTTTTTCACATATTCATATCCACACTCCTTTGAAGTTCAAAAAAAAACCTGAAAAAGAAATAATGTTATCCTAACAGCGTTGAATGCGGGCTTTGTGTTTTTTTCGAGAAACTTTGCTCCCTTTTTTCTTTTGAATTCGGTTTTCTGATAAAAACCACTTTTTGTTCACCAGCTTTTGATTTATTATGTATATTGTTCATATTATAAATAACTTAAGTTATGCAGCAGAGTAGATTTTCATTTTCTTTTCAATAATATTTTTGATTAAATGCAAATTGCTCGTTGATCTCATTGCGAAAGTAACATCTCTCAGGCCCTTGAATTGGCCTTTCTTCACTACTTAGACGCGATTCACTCCGAGTTCCTAACCGGATTCGCAATTCAGATGAGGCGGCTGTGGGGCGCTGGCGCCTGTAGCGGCAAGCGCAAGGCTTTTGGTGGATTCGATCCTCTTAAGACGAAATAAAAGAGGTCATCTTCGTCAACATATCAGCTTTATTAAGATAGCCGCGACTGTCGACTTTTGCCGACAGCAGCGAGACTGACGATGACGGCAAAGCCGTCGAAAGCCGGCTATCTTAATAAAGCTGATATATTGACGAAGATGACCTCTTTTATTTCTTCTTATAAGAACGTCAATAACACCCAATCAGAATTCCCACAATTCGATCCTCTTGTAAGACGTGCACGTTTTCACTTCTGGCATGAAAGGCAAAGAGAAACCCAGACGTTACCACTTATTAAAACTATAGGGCGACTCGCAGATTAGGTCAGGCTGCCCCCCGTTCCCTCTTGAAGCAGGTGTTCGAACACAGGCCGATCCAAGTGGGATTTTGGGGGACAAAGGGTGTTCCACGGAGTTTCCTTGCCAGGGTTTTCCAGTTTTGCACAATTTTCTCCATCCTTACGATCATTGCCTCCTTCACGATTATCATCACCATTAAATCACTACACAAAACGCCTTACCGGCAAGACCCGATGATAGTGTTGAGAGGCTAGCGCCGTAACTTGGCAAATGTGTCCTTTCCTCAAACGCCATGCTATCTCATAAATAAATAAATAACAATGGAAATCATTACTGTTTTACCTTCCCGCTGCAGATAAGTGCCAGCTTTCAAATACCCACTTGCTATCATTTCATCAGGGAAGTACTTGATAACGTGAAAAAATTAACAGTTTTGTTTGTATTAGAAATTAGTGTAATATGGCTGGCCAGGAACGTTTCTCCACGGTGGTACCTTTGCTGGCGAGTGTCTTTGCAATAGAAACAATGTTGTAATACGAGCTTCACGTTGTCACAAAAGAAACAGTAAATTACGTATTCACAACGATCATAATAGATGCTGGAAGTGATGTTCCCTACTCTTTTTCACAGTGATCTCGTTGCTAGCAACATAAATGCAACTTTTCATAGGAGGCCTTGATTCGGCTCGGTTCGGCGACTTTCCTGGCGCCCGGTAGTAAACCGCCTGAATCTTCTCAAAAAATATTGTTTAAAATAATGAAAAGTGAAAGATGGGAGAGATTATGAAGAGTACTTTACGACCATAAATTAATATTTGAAAAGTAGGTTAACAGGGCTTGGTCAGAAAAATTTTCACTAGTTGTTTGCCAACGTTTCGGAAACTTTTATTTCCATCCTCAGGGCTAATATAAAAGAAAATGAAGACAACACTGTTCAAGAATAATGTTACCAAAAAACAACGTATGAGAACACTTTTTAGCTAAGTTACAGAATATTTACAATATTCTGTTACAACAGTTGTAAATATTCTGTAACTTAGCTAAAAAGTGTTATCATACGTTGTTTTTTGGTAACATTATTCTTGAACAGTGTTGTCTTCATTTTTTTTATATTAGCCCTGAGGATGGAAATAAAAGTTTCCGAAACGTTGGCAAACAACTAGTGAAAATTTTTCTGACCAAGCCCTGTTAACCTGCTTTTCAAAGATGGGAGAGATGTTTACAGCTCTAGGATTGATAATGTGGTGATTTACTGCACATGAGAGAGAGGAGAAGAGAGATGAGTGTGTGTGTGTGTGTGATGTTGACAGGACGTCGCTGCGCGGGGACCCGCGCGCCGGCCCGGTGCCGGGCGTGTCGCCGAGCGCCGGCGTGGGCGTGGGCGTGGGGGCGGGGCTGGGCTTGGGGCTGGGGCCGGGCGGCGGCAGCCTGGGCCGCGCGGCCGGGCGGCGCGCGCGAGTCGCTGGGCGCGCGCGGCTCCCCGCAGCGCCGCTCGCTGGGCGCCGGGCGGCGGAGGCAGCGCGCACTCGTCGCCCGCGCGCGCGCCACGCCCACCCGCGCAGCTCCAGCAGCAGCAGCAGCAGCCGCCCGCCCCGCTCCAGCAGCACTCGCTGCCCGCCTCGCTGCAGGGCTCGCCCACCAAGAACTTCTCCCCGCTGCTGCAGCAGATCCTCGCGGTGAGTCACCGGGGGCGGGAGCTCAGTGCATCAACTGATGCCACTCCCACTCCCCACGGCGGCAGGATTTTCGACTCTAGCTTTTCAGCTAGGTCGAATTCAGTCGCTGCCTGGAGGAGAATTCTAGGGGCCGGCTGCTCTGATCGGTAGTTTTCCGTGGTTTCTCCGATCAACACCAGGCGAATGCCGGAGCAGTACCCTACAAAACGGGCCACGGACCGCGCGCGATCTGTCCTTCCTCTTCCTTGTCCTATCCTCTCCCCTTACACACACTTACACTAACATGCACTACACTACCACATATTCCGGGAGAACGGTCGGGACTTTAGAGCTTGTCCCGGCTGGGGCAGTGCCCCGCTGGTGGGAGAGTCCTGGTTAGGGGGAAACCCCCACTAGCCGACGGTAGGTCGGTGCCGGATCTCGCCATCCAGCGAGGGGAAAATCACCGCCATCTCCCGAGAAAAAACATGCACTCCACTAACGGGACTAATGACCGAAGCAGTTGACGCGCCCGGAAACACGAAAAAATCAATCAATCGTGGTGAGTCACAGCACGTCGGCAGTCGACAGTCGAAGGGTGCCTTCACACGGAGCCCTCGGTGGCGCCACCCTTCGCAGTCGGCCACCGTTGACCGCCACCGAACTCGAGGGAGGAAGGATTCGCGAATCACACCGATGTGGGCTCGGGTTGCCGAAAGGCAGGCGGTAGGCAAAACCCGCTTCAGTGGTGTGTCCCAGTGGTCCAGTGCGAAGGCTGCCATTTAATCTATGTTCTGCTAGCAGTGGCGCAGACGAGCGTCTGCGCTGCAGGTGGCGTGAGTTCGCGACCGTCACTCCCGTGAATACCTCCACTTAAACCAATGCTATGCCAGCAGACGCGCCACTCGGAAGCGCATCTGAGTGGCGCTGTGTGAAGGGACCCAAAGAGCGACATTTTCAACCGCTCTAACGATTCTTTACTTATTTATTGCTTCTAATATATGGCCTAATTTAGATGCTTCCTTTTGACGAATGAATACGCTGACCGCCTGACCACACAAATGTCTCTATGCTTTTTTCGACGTTTATCAGCAAAAGAAGGTGTCACTGGCGCGACGAATTAGGCAATTTGAATTTAACTCAGAGACTTCTTTTGGACTTAAGCTATATTATACTCCCAAAATAAGAGAAAACTGCAGAAAATCCGTTTTTGACTTTTAACAGAATCAGATCCTTTGATATATTCTTTAACATGGCGAAACCCATTTTATTCTATTATCTTTCTTATTTGGATATTTATGTACCCTTGTTTTGGGACAACCGCGTTCCCTTTTTCGATAGGGGGTGTGGTTCACCTAAAAAATAAAACAGAGCTAAAACCTGACAACACCAGAAAATAAGAATAGAAGAAGATATTTAAGAGGAAGAAAGAAAGTAAGAGAATATATAAACATAAAAAAGAGGGCATATCCTGCAATAACGGATATTTCTAGAGAGTTACAAATTTTAAATTCCCCGAAATTTGACTTTTTCGTTGTCACTGGAAACCTGAAATGCCAAATTTCCTGTTCTAAGTTAGACAAAACCTTTTCTATCTAAGATCTCTGATTATTTTTTGTTATAATTTAAAAATATACTGCTAGTTGAGGAACCAAAAATAAACATTTGAACCAATTATTTCATGAAGAAAATATTATTTTCAAAAGTTCATTTTTGTATTTTTTGTATTTTCTGACAAAAAAGTTAAAAATATGTAAATTCTGATAGGACAAATATTTGTTTGACTCTGTCACAAGTTCATATCATCTGTAATCATTAGAAAAAATGTTTGAAGCAATAGAGATAGTTCTAAAGTTATGTCACAGATCAGGGCCTAGTTATGTACACAAAATTCCATTTTCTCCTCGAATAAATTTTTAAACATTTTCTTCAGTTTTTTTTCATTGTAGATATATTTATTCAGTAAGTATTTGAAAAAGGTATTAAACAATCTTTAATTTTGTGAATGTTTTAAATCTAATATACCTTAAGGAATTTTTTCGTTCTTAAAAATCCAGGGCTTCGAACGAGGTTAAACCCGCAAACTTGGGTATAACAATCCGATACGCTAACTACTACAAAACCGTAACCGCCAGGAGTTTTAGCAAATCCGAGCATGCTCACAGCGGCTCTTCGTTGTGTTTTGTCCGCATTTGCTAAAATTAAAAATCGTCGCTCAAAAGGAAGAATCTAAAACCTGTTAACTTTCTATGGTTATCTTTCGGTAGAAATGATTAATACTGATCAATAAAAATAAGAAAAATAGTTGATATTTTCCTCTACTGTTGATGAAGTTACCAACCATTCACATTTATTAAGAAATCACCAATTATAGTAGAAGAACGTTTCAGTATATTTGATGATTTTTTTATAGATGCAGGCATATTTTATGACATTATTCTTTACTATATAATGAATTTTGTTCCTCGGCACGTCGTTCCGCATTGATGGGAGGTCATAAGCAAATGCTAATTTTACTTTTAGGTAAATCGGGCTCTAATCTTAAAGATACGTATATTATTCCGCGCGTCTTAACATAACATGAAGATTACGTCCATTTAAAATTATTATGGGAATTAAATTTACTCATGGCAAAATAATTTCAGTCATTCCTTGTCCCGATATATGTTCCATACAATTCTTCACTTCCTGAAATGCCTTCACTATTCAAAATAGGATATTTGTTAATTATACATATTCGGTTTTATTCGTATTAGTAGATTTATATAATCTTTGCGAGAAGAAAAGATGGAAACGATTAATTATGTTCATATTCGAACAGATCTGTTCTCCATTGTGAAATTTGTTTGAAATAGAGAGGAGATTGCGCTTGCATATATCCGACGTGGATAGAGGTAAATCTGGATAGAAATACGCCGACCTTTTTAGCGGTGACCTCAGCATCGTTCGTGTTGTGTCAGGTCTTCTCCGGTCACGAACTCGCGGCTGCCATTGATCGGCGTCACTCGAATGGGGTCGCGCTGTTAATAATACAGGCGTAGTCCATTGATGTGACCCAGTACTATTTCTACTGTTTGGAAACGCAAGCGCAATTCGTGGATTTTTCACATTCACTTTCGATCGTGAACCGTGATAGACTGTGCTCCAAAAACGGCTACTTAATTGTTAATCCTTGCCTTTTGTTCTTCTATTCAACGCCGTAAGACTTAGCGGTCATTAAAACGCTTGACTGTTTAAAAGCAGCTCGTTACACTGCTCAAACATAAACAGCCTTGATTTACTCGCCGGTAAGGTCATTCACGTTAAACTTCGCAATCCGAGACCAGTGTGAAGGCAGGGGCCATAACTTCAGGTCGCATGGCCGTAAAGTCATTGTGCGTTATTCATATCACTTTCAATAATTACCTCGTTTTTAACATCGGCTCGAATTACGACATAAAACATTTCCCTCTAACCAAATGGGGTTCGTTGTAGAATTTCCTCGCCAAGTAGAAATATGTTGATTAGCTAAGCATGCATTGGAAGGGGAATGAAATACGCTTTGCTTCAGGAGGTAATTTGCTATTGTCCTCAATAATATATTTTTAAATGGATATTTATAGATTCTAAGGATATTGCTGGCTGACTATGATAATCACATTGCAAGAGGAGTAAAATTACCCAACACGCACTACTCTCGAATTTTTTACTGATGAATGAAACATAATCCATGTACCTTCTGAAAGGACGTGAAAGTAATTCAAGAATTCATACTGTACAAGTTTGCTTTCCTATTCTATACATCACGTAGTGCTTGCATCGGAAAAAGTAGGCACAAATTCACGTTCTGTTGTTGATTGGTTTTAAAACGTGGATGGAGTAAATCGTAGTTTCGTGAGAATATATGTTTAAATAACTTGCTTTCTAAACGAAATTACTAAACTTATGCTATCACAATCTGCTGTGAGTTTCTATGCAAAAAGAAAATGAAACGTATAAAAACGTCCAGGTTTCTTTGTGCTATTCCGACAGAAACGTGCCCCCGATGACTTCGAGTTATTTAGACTTAGGGTTAACTGATGCAATTTGGCCTTCGTTATGTAGAAATCACTTTAATAAGTAAAACTCTATGATCACAAATTTCACATCCCTGGTCGTACTGTATAAAGTTGGTAGTTTGAAGCTTAAGTCGACCAAGATGGTGCAACGCTTTCGAAGATACCTAACGGGGGAAATTACGCTTAAGGGAATAATATTTATCCTTGAAAATAGATTTTACTACATGGGAGTTTTTGTTTTTTTTTCTCCCTTTCAAAATTCAAAATTTAAGTATTATATGACTAAGTGTAGGGATCACAGAATTTTGAAAATGTGCACACAATTCACTTTTCCCCATAGCACGTCATACGCAGTTTTTAACTGTTTTTTTGACGTAAAATAAATAAAATAAAATTTTAAAAAAATAAAAAAAATAAAAAAATCTAAATGCGACCTAACGCCTCGTATCCTCGTTCCCGCAGGCTGACGACCTGGGAAGTGACGAATCGGTGCTCCAGAAGATGCGCGACATCATCAAGCAGTACAGCGACGTGGTGCCTCCGGCGGCCGACCCGGCCCCGCTCGACCCCCCAGCCGCGCTGCCGGCTTCACCAGCGCCTGGGTGCACGGCAACGGCCGCCTCCGGCCGGCCGCCGGCCGCGCCTCCCCCGCCGGGCCGCCGTCGTCGGCCGGGCGCAAGTCGTCGGTGGCGTCGACGGCCACGTCCGCGTCCACGGCGCCCGCCCCGCGACGCGACTCCAAACCTGAAGGCGGCGCCACGCGAATCCCGTCCCGTCTTCTACAGCGCCGCCGCGGACTGCTAGCGCAGTTCGCATTTCGGCTTGTCGTGACTCTTTTTTTTTTTTTTTTAATTAATTTACCGAACGTAACTATCATCTTAGACTTCGTGCTTAGGTTTTTACTTACTATGAATCTCCGTTTGTTCGTACACGGTCGTGTATTGTTTCAAGATGAATCTCGGATCGCTGACATGACTAAACAGTGTAGTAAACGCACTCCTGTTTGTTTACAAGATAGTACACAGAAAACGTAAAAGATTTTTTTTCAAAATGGTTTTACATGTTGGCAAAACCAGCTTGCTTATAACTGGTTAAAAGCTTGAAAGCTTATTTGAACTTAATGGCGACTAAATATCAGCTTTTCAATTAAACATTCCTTTTAGTTTTCTGTGTGCTGGTTAATGCAATTCATGTTTTGGGCATTTATTCCCATTCCAAGTCACATGGAGAATGGTACATTCCTACTTTATATTTAAAGTGAAAGTGTTTCTTGGTTTGCAACTGCAATGTACGTAACTTCTTTTGACCATGTGGCCATTGGTCGTATCATGATCCGAATCATCACGGGTAATCGAGATCGAATGGATCTTTGCCTCGACGACGTTACGGCTCCGAAGCGCCGGAGCTTGTTCAGGAAATAACATTTTTTCGCCCTTCCTGACCACTAACGAACTGGAAACAAGCGCCAGGCAGAGTGACGTCAAGAGAAGAAGGCAGATGCTGCTCTTGGTTTCTTCGTTCGACCGGGTGACCTTCCTTTTTTGCCTGCGCAAACGTTCGTCTTATTTTTTATATACGTATGTTTTAACAGAAAGCTATAAATATATACATATTTGATAACACATTATGCTTATTATGATGAGTTAATTAGATGTGTTACGTGGCACCTGAGAGTGCGACTAGATTGTAAGCGCGTACGCGCAAGTTATTGTTCATTTGTCACTAATTCTATACCACGAGGGTACGTTATGTTTGATACACGTTTATATTGACGAGCTGCCTGAGTACGGTTGGTTGTGTATACTAGCTTTTATATTAATATTTGCAATGTTAAGATTTTATTTATTGTTTTGTATATTATACATATATAGTGTAACAATGGTTTATCCAAAGACTCAGAGGAAGGAGGCCGTGAGCTCCGAGGTCTGTGGGTGTCATGGCCTCTGTGGTGCGGCGTTCTAGGACGCCTGGAGTTGCAGGGGGCCGCGTGCATGCGCGATTGCTCGCGCTGGGACCGGATTAAGGCAAGCTCCGTGGGGCACACAGTCCAGCAGCCTCTGCACCCGACGGGAAGTGAATGAGAAGGAAACTCATATCCGTGAATAAGATGCGTTTAGGGGCAAACATGAGCTACGTCAATCTTGTTTGGAATTGTGAATAGTGTTGTGTTGTAAATTACATGATTTACAATAATGTGATTATGAATTTTATTTCAAATATTGTAGTGTGTCTTCCTTTGCAAGGAAATGTATGACTTATTCATTACAAGAGTTCTGATCAATTTCAACATATCACTTTATTAGCATGTGGCTCGTTTTATCTTGGGCAAGCCCCTCAAACAACATAACGATCTAGAAATGTTGTCACACAAATAAGAAGACATTTTTTTAAATCATGAGTATTTGAAAACGCAAGGATGCTTGTCTACTGGTGTCCTTTTTTCCTTCGTGGCCCAGGGTGCTGCAGTGCCTTAATCCACTCCTGCCTCGCGCGCAATGCCCCCAAGAGCATTGTTTTTTCAAACGGCTAAAGCAAATGAACAAATGGAACCAGTGAGGAATGGGTTGTACAGTGGGTGGTGATTCAAAAAGTTGAACGCAATAAGGTGAAGTTAACTTAGCGAAAGATAGTCAATTTCATTCAGCAAATTTCATTCTCTTCGCACACCCATTTCCAAGTCAACGGCAGGACCTTCGTCTTCCGCGATAAGAAAAACATCGTGGAGTCTAGCCAATGCAAAATTGCCAACGCATTTTATCCGCGAAATACAGATATGGCTTAACTCGATGGGTCACACGGAAGAGCGGACCGGATGACCTGAGACTCGCCACGCAAAATAAGGCATGACCTGAACTGAACTTGATTCTCTTCCCTCGGATAAACTACCGCTACCAAAGTATTTCTACTTAATTAAACAATACGCTCATTCCACACTTCAATTCGTTCAATTGGTTTAGCTGCTTGTCAAAAAAATGCTCGCGCCCCGCCCATGTGCAACGCACAAGTGCTGCTGTAGTGGCCAGACCGGCGTAGAGTTGCCCCCGGCGGATGTGATGGGAGGCGACGGTAGGCGACGTTATGGTGCTGAAAGAAGAAGAGTTCGTTCAAGGCGCTACCTTCCATTCCACTTGTGTGCTTCCGTTGGAAATATGTTTGGAGATTCTGCAACAAGCGTTTAGAGAAGGCAATTAAGGAAACGATGCCTTAACATATTGATAAGTGGTATGGATAGAGAATAAAAAATGTTGTGTATGAAAGATGGACGTTGTTTTTTACGACGAGGTATGACTTGAGAAGGTAGCGCTTTTGAAGTACGTTTGAATGTTTAATTCGAGGGATTTAGAGTCGATCACCTTCTCTCCCTCGTTCCCGCCCATGCAAAATACCTTCACAAGTGTTTCTAGTGAGCCGCAGCGCTGAGTGTGAGTTTTGAATACAAGCGGAAGCGAATGACTAAATGTCAGGAGTGATTCACTTTGTATTGGTGATACACTGTTAAAGATGTCACGTCTTTTACGACGTATTCCTTTCAGGCACGGGCAATGAGAGCTTAATGTAAACTCTGATGAATAACGTAGACACCGTTTGTCAAAGCCTAAAGATACAGACTGACAGAATTGTTTGTAGATTACGAAACAACTTGTAATCCTACAGTCGGTACAGTCTAACTTCCGTTCGTATTTCAAACTCTAGCTGGGTCTGGATTTTTTGTGTAATGTGTAAGTGTCAAGTGAACAGCGGAACCCTTATGAAACACGGAGCACAAATTGTGAAAGATTTCACTTTTGTGAAAATACATGAAAGTTAAAGAGCAACAGAAAGTACATAAATTACTCCGTATATTATATCCTTAAGAAATGTTTGGTAAGAAACGAAATAAAATGCTATTTTAGTAGAACAATCAATGCTACAAAATTAATTCCAGATAAGACACAATATTAAGTGGCAAATTAATTTGATACAATAAATTAAATATTGAAACGAAGTAAAGCCACTAAAATAAAAATATGTAAATTCACTTTCGTCATATAAGTCATACTTTCCAAACTGAGACCATTTTCGTAATAAGAGAACACAAATGTTTTAAAAATCCACGATCTCGTTAGAATATTCTCCAGCCTCAGGTTCTAAAAAGATGTCTGACGATTATTTTTTTCATAAACAGCTATAACATTAACCTACATTCTCTAATCGAGAAATCGTGTTTTGCGCATGGATTGTTCCACAAAGTAGTCATTTGTTTCGTGTCAACAGAAGAAGATCGCGTCTGTCAGCTGTTCACGGGGCACAGTGGCGCCGCGCAGCGCTGCGGTCCGCCTTTTCGTCCGAAGCTTGTAGTGCTAGCCGTCCGCGCGTCCCGGGTCGCAGCGCTCGGGGCGCCGCGCACCCGCCCGCTTGCCCGAGGAGCCGCAGCTCCTCGGAAGACGCAGTAGAGTTTTTGAGAGTTGTTTTTGAGAGTTTTTTCTGAAGATTTGTGATACCGGACAATCGAAAATCGCGGGATCTACAGTTCAACACTTAAGTGTCGTGTCCCAACGTAGGATATGTATCAAGAAAGTAGGCTGTGGTGTTTTTGGAGAAACTTTTTTTGTAGTCGTGTAACGGCGGCAGAGCTGCAAGCGCCGTCTGTATTAAGTAGCGAGGGCTCTGGGTGACTTCGTGAATAGGATAGGACGGGGCGCCCCCGCATTTGGTTTACACGAGGAACAGTCGATGCATCGTCGATGGAGCGTCTCAGAAAATTGCAATGTATGAAAATCCGTCTCGCCGACATATCTCAGCAAAGTACCTGCACGATCCTAGTAGAAATCACTGGAAATGTTTAGATCTCTTATACATGGCTTTGGAAGACCTATACTGTCCTGTCGGTGTTGAAAACTATTTGAAAAATTTGACGCATTCCCTTTGCTGTGGTGGAATCTTTCACTGCAGCAGTTATTTAACGTACGTTCACAATAACATAATTCGATGTTCATCCCAAACAGAACTTATCCGTTTATGTGTACATATACATTTCAACTAATATTACTTACATGTTATTAATCTCAATGTTCATGTTTTGAGAAAACGTTAATGATCAAATGTCGGCAAAATTGGATGCAATATTTATTGTCTGTGAATTGAATGAACAAGATTGAAAGTCACTACTGGCATTAGATTCTGCCTACGGCAATTGCACCGCTCTTCAGAAAATCAATGTTTCTGTCTCATGTCTTCGTATACTAATTATGTAAAAATTGTAAATAGAAGAGAGTTCGTGTAATATGCTGAGATTTATGTAAGCTGTTACTTCTCTAAAAAATACGAATTTAAACCTCTATCGCCAAATAGGCTCGACTAATCTGCCTTTTAAACCGTTGACTGTTTTTTAATACTTCGGTTAAATATAAAGAAGAGCTGCCAGTGTGTTCTCTTTCCACAAGTCTGGTCTAAACTCTACCAGTCACGGTGCGGCAAAGACCAGACAAAGCCCTCAAAAAGACAAGACGTTTCGTGTAATAACACAAAATTCGAGGCAAGAACACCAGCGAACTTGAAAAACACAGTAGTCTGGCCCTTTGAAAGAAAAACTCGCCACCATTCATTAGATACGTTCTTGAAATAAGTTTTCGGCATGTTTTGAAAGATCCAATCTACCAATTATTCTTAGAATCTCAATCTTAGGAATCAAATCCGATGGAGATATTCTGAAAATTCAAAGGGTAGGAAGAAGAAACAAAAAACATACATTGATTTGATAAATCTGCAAACAAAACATGAAGGGAATAAGTTACGAAATTTTTTGGAAAAATTAAAAGCAACAAAAACCCGGCAATTCTAAAAATTCAAAGGATAAGGAGAGGAAACAAAAAATACACATTAATGTCACAAATCTGCGAACGAAACACGAAGGGGAAAAGGTTGCGATTTTTTTGGAAAAATTAACAGCAATAAAAAACACTTAATGAATACCCGAGAAATAAATATTTGGCTGGCATCCGTTTTGCCCACCCCGGGGCGTCCTCTTCGCCCAGAGCGGGGCGGTTCGCCCGGCGAGCCCCTCGTCCTCGAGCCCAAGGACTGACGCCCGTGCCTAGAGTAGACGCTGCACTGCCCTGCCCTCCATTTGTACGTGTTTTTCTATCGAACGAGCTTTTTAGGGCTCCACGCGGGGACCGGCGACCGTCGCTCCCAGCGTCCCCTCGCGCCCGTCCGCCAGAAGTCGCTGCAGTCGCGAGTCTCGTCTGCGTTTGCCCTCGATCTAGACATCGACAACGGCAGAAATCGCTGTAGAATATGTGTCTTTCACCGTTTGTCACTGGGAATCTTTTTATATCTACGTCGAACGTTGCTATCTTTTTGTCTCCGATTACGGTGTAACATTTAAAATGTTGATGTATTTTAAGCTAAAATAAGATCATTGTTCAATACTTTTGTTACGTAAATTTTTGAAAATTATATTCGAGTCTGCTTTTTGTTACTGCTTCAATTTCATCTCAGAGAATTCTAATTGTAGTCTCCTAAATTTGTCGTGAATTCATATTATTTCATTTCCCATTAACTCCTACGGGTGACAATAAACCAGCGGAAAGAATCGTGGAACTTTTACAATAACTCACGTGCTGAGTTACTAAAGCATCCAAAGCGACACATGCGATGGTTTTACTCCTTTGAAAATATCCTACTCGAAAGTGAGAGGAATGAAAATGCAGCGACTTCTCGTGGACGAGTATAAGATGTTCTACAGTCGGATAAGCGCCCAAACGTAGGCTAGAAACTCTTGCATTAAGATAAGCAAAACAGCAAAACGACGGTGCTCTGAATTAATATTTGTAAGAGACTTATTCAGAAATCAACTTGGATTTTCTATATCTAGATTTTTATATTTATGGTTCTAAATGATGTGGGCTAGGGAACTAGAAATGTGCTTATTTGCCTACTGTCAAAAGCTTTAAAGACGTATCTTTATCAACGGCAAGATTAGTCCCTTGAATTGGAGTAACTCAATTGAAACAGACTTACCATTAATTTCCTGAGGTAATGGAGAACAATGGTTTTCCAGAGTTAGCGTAAATATTTTAAATCTCAACAACGTATTCAAAATGTTTTAAAATATTTTGAATCCTACCGATGTATTTCCATATTACGTTCTGGTAAGCTTGTGGGTCTGTGTCAGACTGTAATCATTTGCTCGACGAGCAATCGTTGTTCCTTAAAACGAAGAACGTTTCACGTGGGGAAAGACAACTGGCCTTCCACATCAGACGCGAGAGACGTCTGAGAGCGGCAGCCCAGCGCGTATTGCATCACCAGCGCTGGCCAGCGCATCGATGCTCAGAGCTGCCGGCGCAGAAAGCGTCGCTGCACGGAGCCGCGAGGGCGCGACTCCGAACTGTATTTTTGTATTTACTACCAATCATTAACTGTTATAAACTTTCGTTTGTACTGTTCGTAACCCGAGAATGTAACTCCACTTCTTGGTGTACAGTTTAATCTGAGCTAATAAATGCTCCCACAGCATCAATGTGTTTTAATGTTTTATTTTATGCGTTTGCTATCAAAACTATCTCATTCCATTATATATCAAAATTCACTCTTTTTTTTATTTTTGCTAAACGATGTTTCATGACCTCTCGATACACTTCAAATCCAGTTTATCCCCACCTAAAATCTGACGAGAACATATCACGTCCCTTTCATACCGCACGTGGATGCGAGACGATTTTTGTTTCTGTTGTGAAATCTTCCTGAATGGAATGGGTTTGTTTTGACACCAAACGCCCACCTTGCACCTTTCCAACTTGCCTCCCTTCTTTAGCGAGAGTCCTTGAAGTTTTGTGTACTACCACTAATATTCCAGTACTATAATTGAAAAAAAAGGAGAAAGAGTCACTGAAATGATAACAAAGAGTAAACAACTGCAATCTGCAATTATTTAGCAATGTTTTATTGTAAATTAAATAAATTTAATGACATTAAAATATTTTTCCATGAAAACATTTTAAATCGGTTTCAAAATATAAGAAACGATACGAACTAAACACGTTAATTTTTTTCAGTGTAGGGTATAGTAAGAATGTTTAAATAGAGAGTGGCTGGATCGAATTAAAAGTTATGAATATATCGGAATAATGCATTAACCGTTAGAATAGAACATTTAACCGTTATGAATAATGAAAGGAAATGTCTCAGTTCAGCAGATGCATGGGTTTTCGTTCACCAATTGCATGGGTAGAATTCTAATATTATTTTGTGCATTATAGTATGTCAACTACTTCTCCGTTCCGATAGTTAAAGTCAATTTGTTCACGAAACTTGACATTAATAGCTCTTAAATTGCCTCATCACGGTTAATTCAAATATTTGCTCTGACGTTTTTGGTGGGGCTGGTGATATTAAAGGCCTTTGAATTTCGCGAAGGACTTCCCTTCTTCCTTTGTGTAATGACAGCGAATCTCTCTCAGCGAGGCATAATAAGAAAGCCAGGATGTGTGCTTTGAACTGCAAACATACTCGATCGTGATGATCATACACTGCATCTGCAATATGGTTCTCCAATAAACGAACGGTGGCATTCTTTTTAACCTCGTTATGTAGTCTTTAACACCTGGTACACAAGTTCTTTCCATGTACACTTAAAAAGGTTAACTCCGAACCACTCCAAACAATAGTAGTATATAGTCTCAGCTCACTCTCACTGTAAATGGTGTGAAGTCAAAACGTTCCACACTTCATGTACCACATAACACTCATAACACTTGACATCACATCTTACCACACAACACTACATCATCCTGAGCCGCTTCTGAATCATATCACGCGATACCATTTATTTTCACATCACACCTGTAACCGTTACATCTCCCGCCTCCGCACAGAGAGGAACACCTAATGGGAGAAGAATTTCGCCACATCCTGGAAGAAGAATGGGGATCCGCCGGAGGCCTCGCGTGTGTCGCCCGGAATCCGCGACGCGCGAGGGGGGGGGATGTTGCCCAACCGAGTGAAGGCCGCTCACTTGCGGCGGGTGCGCTCGGCCGCGCGTGGCCCGTCCTTTGTTTGGGCGGGCGCCGCCGCCGCCGCCGCCGTCGCGCCGTGGCGAGGGTCAGGGCCCGGCCTTATCGGGAGCCTCCGCCTCCCCGACAGGCGCGGACGGCCTCGCGCGCCGACAAACACCCCTTCCCCACTCGCCTCGGCCGATTTCGACGACTCCGATAGAGGGTGTTCCCCAGGGTTCAAGGGGTAAGGTAGAGCGTCGTGAGCTAGTCCCCAAAAATCCGCTGTCAGGGAAATCGATATCATCCTGATTCACAGGGGAGGATATCATCTCTCTCAGAGATCACAGATGTTATCCAATAATCTATTATTGTTGTAGATATTTATCCTTTAAATACGTCAAAATTTAAATTTTTCACTTAAGTAATTGTTAAAAAATCCATTAAACACTCACCAAAAAGTAGAATTGGTAGGTTTTTATTCTCCCTGTTTCAATTTAAAATTAAACAAATGATACTGAGTGACGTGTGATGATTGACAACTGACGTGAATGTGATTGTATTTCGTGTATCTTTTATTCATAATTGTTAGTCAATTGCGGGCGGTCCATTTTTGATCATTCGCAGTAGTTAATAATTCGTTTTAAGGGGCAAATGCAGGTTTTTATTCAGCGTACTTGATTTCAATTGTTAAAAATTATTTTGTTTATAATTAACTGTATTTTCAAAATAAGAAGGCTGTTCAAATATGGCCAAACAAATATCTATTTTTTTCATGTTTCAATGGGAAATTTTCGGGGGCTGAGGGACAAAAAGAGGTATGTCATTAATCAAATCAAGGTATTTCTTCAGACAGTAAGATATTTTTCCTGACCCCCACCTATGTCATTGATGTGCCTCCAAAGTAATCCAGTATCATCATCTTCAACAACAGTAGCAGCATTGTCAACATCAACATCAACTGCATTAAAGACAATCACTTCACCAGTAAACAGAGATAAGTCATGTCTACCTCCAACTTCAGGAATGGATCTTATTTCGAAACTCTCAAGCTTTAAACGAAAACACAGTAGTGGGTTAACACAGCTACATACGACAGGAATTAATAAAAGAAAAAGATTGCCTTTCGAAAGAACAAATTAAAAATGAAGACCTTACTGCAAGTGATGCAGAAAATCATAGGGTTGCATGGCAAAGTTATTTTTGCATCAGATGTTGACACAGTAGTAATTTAAAAGACTATTTTCATAGTATAAAAATGTTTTGTAAAGTGGTATTTTTGCATTCATGTACACTGATTTGTTGGAAAACTAGTCAGGCCTTCTGTAAAAATAATACTGTATATTCTATACGGGAAAAAATGGGAAATACAAAGAAATATATACATTTTATTGTTCAGAGAGTTGTTTTAATAAATTATAATTAAATTAATAATGGAGTACCATCTTGTGGCTGATGAAAAGAGAGTGAATGATAATGATAAAAATATGAACTTCCAAAGATCTAATATGAAACTAACAATGTTAATATGAATTCAATTCTACTGTTACTCTGTTAAGCTTTCCAGTTGTAACTTTTTCATCTTTTGTTTTAAATTAACTGAGAACGATAAAATAAAACATTTGCGCATTTCTATATTCAAACCACAGACCTTCCTAGTGTAAGTTTGCTTTTAATGACAGCAATACCCATGGAAAACCGAGAAAAATCAGCGAAAATTTGGAATTTGATTAAAATGCTGGAAAAAAGTATTTCAACTATTAATACAATGTGGTTCAACTGTGGTTTTGGGCATTCCCATCTCCTTCTCTAGGGTTCATCTGCCCTCATCAAGTCCCCAATTTGTCTGGTGTTTCCCAAATCCGGTGCACAGGTAAATAGTAATGACGCCTTAAATGTTTATCCCTTCTTCATTTTGATTCTTACACTGCGACACTACAAGTTTGTTATTGTTTGTTGATATCATGGATCATACTTAAAGATTGAAAAAGTATTGTAATACAATGAAAATAGTATGTCAAGATTTTGACAAAAATGAGAGCGTTGGCTCCCGCAGCCAGAGTCAATAGCCATGTTATACTTGGCTGCCCGGGAGATGCCGCGTTATAATACTGGCAGCATCCTAGACACGGGTGACAACGTTTCGGCCACTATTTTGCAACTATCCTCAAGGTTTACAATAAAGAGGGAACACGTGTATCGATCTAGCACTCTCCAGCCCTTCTCTTGCAACCGTTCTGCAATGGTCCATCCTAGACGACCTGTGCGGAAGCGACCATTACCTCGTCATCGTCCACATTGATGGACTTGCTCCTGGATTGGCGCGCCCCCCTCAATGGTGTGTTCGTCGTGCTGATTGGCTGACATTCCAAGCGAACGTCAGTCTATCAGAGGGCGAGTTTGCTAGTGTGGAAGAAATGGCAGCAGATTTTAACAGTGTTGTACTACAAGCTGCGGACATTGCAATTCCCAAGTCGACCGGCAAATCGCGACACCCTTTCGTCCCGTGGCGGAACTTGGATTGCTCAAGGGCTGTTGGTGCTCGTAAAAAGAGGGCGCGTCTAAAACACTATGCAGCCGCGGATAACCTCATTGATTACAAGAGGTGCAGAGCGAAGGCGAGGAGAACCATTTTAGAAAGTAAAAATGCATCATGTAGAGCATACGTCTCCTCCCTGAAATGCCATATGCCACCACGTCTGATATGGAGGAAGGTGCGTCAAATTAAAAGACACCCTTCCCCAAACTCAGTACCAGGTCTTCTTAAAAATGGTCAAATGATCACAGCTCGAGAGCCATTCAAGGAACTTGCCACTCACTATGAAAATATGTCGAGTTCGCAAACTATGTTCAACTTCCTTTTTCTTAAAGAAAGGATGCAAAACCGCACTTTGGATTTTTCGAGCAGAGCACATGAGGACTACAATACCCCTTTCTCCATGTATGAAATGCGTTCTGCTCTGATGCTTGCGAAAAGAACCACTCCAGGTCCAGACGAAATTCACAACAATGCTGCAACATCTTCCCGAAAGAGCCACGCAATTTCGTCTCCGGCTCTATAACCGTATGTGGGAAGTGCACACCATCCCAACCTTTTGGCGAGAAGCCATCATCGGGCCAGTTCTCAAAGAAGGGAAAGATCGATCACTGCCATCGACCTATTTCCCTCACAAACTGTGTATGCAAAGTGCTGGAACGTATGGTGAATCAGCGTCTGGTCTGGATCTTTGAGTATAAAAATCTGTTGACGCCAGTCCAAAGCGGGTTTAAAAGAAATCTGTCAACCTTGGACCACCTCGTTTTGCTGGCAACAGCTGTCTCTACATCGTTCGTCTTGAGACATATTGTGGCCATATTATTCGATATAGAAAAGGCCTACGATACCATTTGGAGGCACGGCATTCTGCAAACCCTACACTCTTGAGTTTTTAAGGGGAAGCTTCCTCTTCTCCTCCAAAACTTCCTTTCAAACAGATCCATCCGTGTTCGTGTGGGTAACAGGATTTCTCGTAGTCACCCTCCTGAAAATGTTATTCCCGAAGTGTCAGTCCTCAGTATCACTCTGCTTGCCATCGCCATCAATGGTATAGCGTCGACGTGCGTGATCCTGTAAAGGCATCGTTGTTTGTGGATGATTTAGCCATCTTCTGTTCATCCAGCAACATCAGTGTGATCCAGAGACAACTCCAAATGGTGCTCAACAAGCTCCATGAATGGAGCACGTTATCAGGCTTTAATTTGTCTGCTATAAATGTATCGGTTTGCATTTCTGTAGGATATACCATTTGCACAGAAATCCAGTCCTTTGGCCCGGAGGAAATCAGCTTCCATTCGCGAAATCCGCCAGATGGTTCATCATGCAACGACACAGTGGCATGTAGTTTTTATTGTGAGTCACCAAATCATATCGGCTACATTCTCAGTGCAGTACTTTCACTGCTGAAATGTATACAATTCTTGAAGCCCTAAAATACATCGAGTCAGCGACTTTGCGTCGAGTTCTCTGTTCTGACTCTCTCAGGTAACTCATCTTTTATGCGTAATTGGAGCTTTCCTTTTTAGGATATATATGTGCTTTTAAATTATCTGGTAAGTTACATTAGCAACACTTTTACTAGAACTTTAATTTGTTTATTTTAGAAATACTTTGACATGGGCGCCAATGACCTCAGTAGTTGAAGCTCCCTTTAAACCTAATCAATTAAACCTAATCAATCAAGCAATGAAATTCCCTTTTCTGAAGTGTTATGACGTCAAAACAAGTATCATTTATAATAAATAATTCGAACTGCTTCAATAGTTTTCCATTAAACCTATTTTTTCTGCCCTTTTTTCCATCACAGAAAAAAGTTATGTTAGAATACCAATCTACTATTAGTGCTTCACATAAGATCTATTTACTCGTAGGTTTGTCAGCTGAAGAGAAAAGAAAAGTGTAACCTTCTATGTGCTATTATTCATTCTTGAATTCATTGGAGTTTGGTAAGAGGCACCCTGTAGTCGTTTGGATCTGTATTTCTTATTTCCCTCGCCAATTTCGTTGCCAAATACGTTCGAACCTTCGACCATGTATGGCTATCGATAAACTTGCATCGGAACTAAAACGAATTCGTAAATCATGGATCGAATCTACGCGTACTGCTTGTTGGATCCGGACCTTTTAAAGGATAAACCGGCTAAATAAACGATAATGATACGTGTTGCTTCAGGCGGTGCTTTTTAATTTTGGAAGGCGAATAAGAGCATGAGGACAGAGTCGGGTATTTAATGATGGAAAAGGCTGAATGTTGAGTGCGTTGTGAAGGGTCGGGCAGGTGGCCGTTGCGGTCGTCCTCGCTTGGACAACTCCGAAAGGAGGCAGCACGCCGCTTATGTTGGGGAGCCGCGCACTTTGAATGGTAAAAATAGCTTTGAGTTGGTTGAGGTTTTTGGTAGTTGACGATCGAAGGCGACTGGTTTCAGACTGGTAGGCCGAGGTTCATACCCTGACTACGGAGCGAATCCGGTTTTAAGCGGAGCCCCACAAAGAACAGCACATGCTCCATGTGGGCGGCCTTCAAGTCACCATTGCTTTTGCTGGTACAAATAGTACCCCATATTAAATATTACACACAAGTGAAAACTGTTTTTGAAGAAAGGAACTATTAAAGCGTTTGTAAGATATTGATTTTGTATATGTTTCAATAATTCAATTAATTAACAGATTTTTTTAATCTTAATACACTCATTTTAAGAAACATTAAATCTTCGTAAATATGATGTGGGTGATCTCTGATCCGTCTGTAACGGAAGATACTTCTTTATTCTTTTCCTCTCGATTGAGTGTAAAATGACCTCACAATACATTTTATATTAAAAAGTAAATTCGTTCAAACTCTTATTGGTAATCGTTCGTTTCGTTTACTCACGTTTGAGCCTGCTTACTTGATACAAATTAAGCTTGTTTAGAGATGTTGAAATATAATGATTCAAACAACAATATAACTAAAACATGCAATTAGATAAGAAAAGCAAAAAAGTATTCATTGTGAAACTAGGAAACACAACTTTTTTTCAAAGTTCCAACCTTATGCAATCGCTAATTAAAGTGTTACAACGGTTCTGAATTATTTTCGTTTAAATTTATTTCCTGAATTTAATTTCAATTCTCTCTTCCTATTGGTTTGATTTTAATAGAAAATTTTGTTTGTCTTCCTATATCACTGTTTCTTGCACAAAACATGATATGAAAAAGTTTCATCATTAGATCTATTCTCGAAGTGTCCTTAAAACAATGTTGAGATGACGCAAAGCGAAGGTTCAAGGATATCCATCGACTTTGTTCCGCCCCACGATGTATGCGGCGTTCTGTCTTGATGAAATAGCGATAACATCACATGGAAAACACGTTTCCTTGTTCACTATAACCTAGAAATAGTATTAAATACGCAACGAGCGAGAAACGGGAGACGCGAAAGGGAAGGCCACAACCATGAAAGGAAGGTGCGAACATTATACAGAAAGAGGCCTGGAGAGACCATTAACTAGATATCACATCAATTAGATATAGTAAAGAGAATGTGAACTGTTGGTTTTGAGAGGCGAAAATAAATATGCATTTATTTACCTGTCTCTTCTCTACAGCGTTAAAGCCTACGTCGCCAGGGTGAGAAATGACGGATATTGCTGCAGACGATCGCTTCCTGTAGTGAGTTTTATGTCTCCTGCTGGAAAAGTATTACACTGTCTCGTGTAGGAACCCATCTGAAATCAAAATCCATTTTTTTTTGTTTCCACTCTTTGAAATTTTTAATTTGAGGAATATAAGTGAAGCAAATTGGAATAAGGAAACTTTTCTAAAAACAATTCTAGGGTTTCCTCAGAATGTGTAGCTTAAGTGATGAATCACTTAGTTTCTCACGTCTGTCATAACCTCCCCTGCGGTTTTAAACGTCCCGTCCAGAAGAAAATTCCCAGTTCGACCCCCTGCAGTTACCTGATATCCGAGTACTCGCAGTTTTGTCGGAGTGCGAGAATACGCGGGGCTGGCTATGTGATATCAATCCATCGCCAAGTCCGACAATGATAATAGAAAA
This sequence comes from Teleogryllus oceanicus, assembly GCA_964035755.1. NCBI lineage: Eukaryota > Metazoa > Arthropoda > Insecta > Orthoptera > Gryllidae > Teleogryllus > Teleogryllus oceanicus. Next base: position 32,676,803 of record CAXIVR010000006.1, on the reverse strand, counting down.
GGTAAAATAGTGTGTGGTCCAAGGTTCCTTTTCAGTTGCTAACAGGCATTCGTCCGGAATATAATGCAGAAATTCATGGAAACGACAGGTCAGAACATCCGGCTTCTGGAAGCCTGACCCGTCAGGAAGGGACGGTGACGAGAGTGTGTCATCATCACCACACCTTTCGCTTACCCCCAGACGTGGATAATAAATAAATACAGGGTCCAGAGGAAAAGTCGGATTAATCCAGCCCTAAAATGCCAAATTGATCAAAGTATTCACTCAGGAAAGAATGTATTTCCATGTGACACATAATGCACATCTGCAACAAATGGGTCTTCTGCCTTACGTATCTTTGACATTCAAGAGCCCCTATAAAGTATGCACAGATCTGTCGTCCATTAGTGGGTCACGATGTCCCTCAATGGAGTGTGATTAAGCCTAACTTCCAAACACAGACCAGTGAATATCGAGTGCAAGGCTCGGTCATCTCCCTCGAAAGATGAGTCAACTAATATGATGGGATAGGTTAAGGCTGCGCGTACATTCCAACATAGTCATGCTCATATTTTACAAGAGTTGTGATGTTTTACTCTTGCCTATTTATAATCTAATAAGCCTTTTCATTACCTACTGATCATACCTTCAAATATACTCGTAAGTATCCATATTCTCAAAATATACTCGCATCGAAGCATCCTATTAAACGACGAATATCAATTAAAATATATTTCAGTGTATTCTCAAAATTCATCATGGCAATACTTGTTTAGCAACTGTATCTAATAATTCGTCGACCTCGTACTTTCATATTTTATGTCAAGAAACGTGAAGAGTTTTCTTAATGTTAGTAGCCTACGTTACCTGGCAGGGGTAATTTGGATGGATGCAAGATAGTTTTTTATTTCCCATGAAACGAGTTTGACGGGATTATAAATGTGTCTTTGGTTAATTATTTTGGGATTGTTTTTTTATGTTTTGCAGCTATTATAATATGTTAAAGAACAGAAATGAAAGAGTATTCCTCACTAAAGTTATAGAGCCATAAGTTCAAAAAATGTCTTATGATAGTTAATTTTTTGGTTATTCAATTACAAAAATAATTCTCAACACACACAGACCTACAAATTTATTTGTTTTGACATAATCATAATTGAACATATATTCTCATAAATACTGGTATGTATTCAATTATTCCATACCGAATTTTGAAATAAGGCGTGAAATTAAGGCAGTGCATAAAAGAACGGCTGAAGAAAAATAAGGATTTGTAAGCATGAGATGTTCGGATTTCGCTGTTACGTATTTCTGTGTTTGTCATCGTGCTGTTTACATTTTTAGGAAGTGATTCAGATTTCCATCAACGAAGTAAAAGATTGAACTTTCAAGAAAGTTACAAAACAGCGTGCGTGAACTTGCTAACACCGAAAATTAATATCCTCCAACACAATCTGTTAAGAATTTGCATATGGAAAAGTACTCTAACAATAACTACAAACTAGATTCCCTCGAATAAACGCAAAAATATTCTTGATACTCTTCTTTTATAATTTTTATTATTATGGCTCACCGTATACTTTCATGTGTCACTCATTTCTGTAGCATCAGAACCGTCTTTCTAAAATGTGCCTGATTTATTTACTGGGAAATCATTACCATTCGTTCATAATTACTCCGCTTTCAAAATTTTATTTTTTAAATATCTGCGAAATTTACATTGTTAAAAATATTACAAGAAGAAAATCTACGTCTCTTGAGCCCTGAAAACCTCTTAGTGAACGGATATGAGAATTTGGGATTATAAATACATTGTAAAAGATATCTCCACTGTTTCATTATTGGGTGATACGCTTTCAGAACTTCCTTCCAAGACCGCAAGACCTGTTAGGCTATATAACGAAGTTGCATATCAACGGTGGCAGCAAGGCTGATGCACTGCCTAATAATATTATAAATCTATTTTGATGGGCTTTTGAAATTCAAGACATCATTATGACTGTCTAATGACTAACCTCCCCTTGAAACGTTCTGAGGAAAGGAAATAAATAATATTTCAGTTATAACTCATAGTAAAATTATAATTGCTAGTCAATAATAAAAGGAACTACAACTCTACAAAACTCTACAAGTTACTACAACTCTACCAAATTTAATAGTTATTTATGTATCAAGGGCGTTGAGTAGATTTTTTTGCCCTGAGGGCGACTTCCAAACACGAGGGCTTCTGTCTCGAGGGGTTGGAAGTCGCCTGAGGGACAAAAATATCTAATAACGCCAGTGATGCATACAAAAATTTATGGTTTACTAGATCGTTGCTGAATAAACGAGAATTCGAAACATTTTATAATTTTTCTTGCGTCCAAAGTGAAAAGATGCCTTGTAATAGTTATTTGTCAATATGACGTCAGATAAACAAAACAGAGTGTGTATCTAATTATTGTTGCATAATCGTTATAGGACTGATTTGTTCGTACAAAATGAAAGAATAGTTCCTACATGAAATAGTAGCATAGTTCCTTATTGAAAGTTAAGTTCCTACAGAAATTCTCGCAAAAGCTATCAAACCTACGGACAGTGGTTTCCAGAAAAAGTTCAAACCATTGGATTTGCCGAATAGATTTTAAAATGACAATAGTGATAATACTGTAATAAAATCAACACCAAATGTTTTGTCAACATTACAAGTGTATAAAATGATAAAGGAAGATCACCAGTGGGTGACCTTTCCATGCAAGTTTGATTTTTCTAACATCATATTTATTTATTGTTCTTGTTTTGAACAGATTGTACATTTACAGATTTAAATTTTAAAAAAATGTGGTTTCCAGTAAAATATCGAAAAATATATGAAAAAGTGTATGGTGTATTTGAGAGTTATATTCACGACTCGCGTAATACAGCACTACTCGTGATATTACTTATGATAAAACAGTTCCAAAATGGCTTATCAGTTTTCGCACGGGCGTGTATAAGGAGGCTGTGCCCATCCAACGGGAGTGTCCAGGGGGCCGGGTCACGAAGCGCGTGGCGGGTGGAGGAGGGGAGGGGAGGGGAGGGCGCGGCGCGGCGTGGACACGTGCGCTTTGGGCGCCGGCCGCTGCAGATAGCATCTCGGGGGCGCGCCGCGGCGGGACGCGGCCTTATACGCACCCCGCGCCCCACACGCTCGCTTTCGCCTTCTGCGCCACCACTCGCGCCACAATGACGCCAACGGCCTCAACAATGCTCTCCTCTGTAGGAGGATTAACAGATTGAAGGTATTTGGTTCATAAACTGCGATTTTTACATCGCTGCATTTGACATTTGATCAGCTGATACGACGCCGTCTAATCGGGATCTTACACGTCACTACAGTGACGTCATAATGGTGGCGTTCAGCCTTTCGATTGGATGACACCCAAACAGCTTATTTACTTCACAGCTCTGTAAAAACCGCAGTATAAGAAACGATCAAATATTACATGAACTCGGTATTCTTCCTCCTAAACCCTGGATACTTCTTCTCTCTTCTCTTTATTCTTCCCTTTCTTCTTCTCCTACTTATACATCTTTTGAACTAGGAAAAACAGTTAATTTTTTCTGTGAATTCCTTTTTTTCCTATTATTTATGGTACAAATTTTTATGTATTATGTTATATCTACAACCATTGTTTATTTCTAAGATCATCATCACTCTCCAAAATCAAAACTTTCACATGTCTGTAGTTTGTTTAGAGATTACTATAAAGTTTCTCCTCATATTTTGTTTGATATTAATATAATTCTTTATACCTTTGAAAGACAAATTTTTGACGCACAAAGATCAATATATATTTTTTTAAATGAGTATTTTGTGCAATGCCTCAACAACCAATCTTAACAAATTTCAAATAATTCAAAATAAACCCTTTTCAAAATTGTACATCTCCTGGTTTTATCAAATAACAAATTCACAAGAACTTAAAATTGATTCTTTCAAATCGTTTATACTTAATTCACAAAAATTTCTAAACAAATATCAACTTCACCCATTTTTCAAAACTTTCCATTAGGTCGAAATTATTTGCCTCATCCTGGAATCCGATCACGTTTTCCAAAAGATATTTTTCTCCCTCTATAAATTAAAACTTGTTTTATTTCTATATACGACTTTCATAATTATTTTTCAATTACATAATTAAAGTTAGTTATCACACTTATATTAAATTATCGGTAACTATTTATCTGTCAATTAAATGCTGTCATCTTGCCTCTACGTTATGTAGTATTATTTTCATCTCCCTGAAAAATTGTAATGCAACCGAACATACAGAAAGAAATATTTTTTTAAAAGGCTTTATTTGGGATTCAAAGAACAGTATAATGAGATCGGGATCTATTGTTCTTATTTTATTGGTGGCTATCATTCATTTCTTCTCTGTCATCAGTCACCATTTGTGTGAGAGTAATTAGTAGTGCTAAAGCATGCGATCGATACCTAACTTCAATTGTATGTAGTCGATAACCTTCATAGAAATTAGAATTGTTTACTTCAATGAATTATCCTAGAGATACTGTCATATATGTAGTCGTATGTGATATGATATAGTATATATCTTTTAACACAAGATGATATCCCTGTCTTAAAATTGTCTCTGTAAATCTCTTGTAATGAGAATCTGAGAAGTACTTAATGCTTTTCTTCTCATTACTTTAACGAATATGTAGTCATCAAATCTGTTAATACAGATCTTGGTCAAAAAATTGAAGTTGTATTTAATAAAGGCAGCGCCTTGCTTATTTCCCAACAACGGGAGTGAGGAAGAATGAAGTGCATGCTTTTTTTTATTCTAGTAATAAAATTTACAAGTGCTGAACCAGCTAAACACGCCAATGAGAATTGTAAGTGAGGTTAGTACCGTTGGGGCTGTGAATTTGACCAACGAAATTCCCACCCTTCTTCTTAAAAGATTCAACCGAAGAATACTAGCCTCCTTAATCCCAAGGTGCTCTTCTTGTGAGTATAAATTGAACTACTAAGTTTACGTTTTGCATTAGTGAATTAGCAAATCGGACTGAACTGAATCGACTATCTAAAAAATCGGCTTCGAAAAGTCGAAAGTTACAATGATGACTCGATGTTATAAAAAGAAGTACAAAATCACCTAAATTTGTCTGTTCAAATTTTAAATACCTATTGAACGTAATATTTGCGAGGCGTATGCTGAATTCGCTTTTTTAACTCGATTATTTAAATAAAAAACATTGAAAGTAAATTCAAGATATAATGTGAATTAAAAACCTCAATTCTCTTAAGAAATACATGTAAAATTAATATTTTGCCAAGGAAAGTATATATTTCTAACTGGAATCTATTCAGTCGGCCAACACTATTCCCTCCAGTCCCGCCAAACACTTCGTTACCATCTTATCCAAACCACAAACCACCTCTGACAAGTCGGAATACTTGTCTTCGGCATCAGTCTTCAAAGACTTTATCGCATCGACATGACTTGCTCCCATGTCGACAACGGTTCCTTTATTTTAAATGCCAAAAGTTTCTCATTCACACTTATCAACCGTCACCTGCCAATCACTTCTCTAAAATATCATGTTATAAATGTGTACACAAATTTCATTTAAATCAAAATTCGGTTGACGACCTTTGCATTTCCCTTAAGTTTCACACTTTAAGCCCACTAGATCTTACAGAACATCAGCACAAATATTTCTTTTTGAAATATTATTTTAATTATTATAGTATGAATAAATAAGAATTATCATGAAGATTGTGTGACATTATATTCAATACAATTTGTCAGATGTATTTTTGTAAATGACATTTAACAAACTAAACATGGAAGATGCCTTTGCCGTTTTACTTTGATACTGAATTTGCGGCTGAGAAGGAGAGTTGGCAATCCTACATTTTGGTAACCCTGGACCAGCGAACATTTAGTATTCAGCAGAATTTAGTATTCTTGACCACAAAGGATAACGGCATCGGACATGTTAATGAAACACGACTACCCACGAATAATTTCTTCCAAAAGAGATCTAACCTTGTGATTTCCAAATCTCGAGACGATCAGGCTATCGATTATTCCAGGGAGTGCCGCACCACCTCGTCGTCATCACCATCGACCTCACACATCGCCAGGTACCTGCGCACACATTATCAGTCCCCACCTCCACAGCTCCCCGCCTCTACCAAGACGCCGCTTGAGATTTCAAGAAGTTACATCTCCTCCAGTCGATCCGGGAATCGAAGATCGTTAGGCCAGTAGTGCCGTGCCGATCTCCGACCGAAGGATCGTGGATTCAAATCCCGCCTCGGGCATGGTTGTGTGTGTTCCGTGATCATGTGTGTTGTCTATATATAATGTACTTGTATCCCCTGCGGTTGGCTTCAGGAACGGCATCCGATCATAAAATCATCGTCAAATCAATATAAAAATGGAATGTGCGGAAAATTAATAAAAATGAGCCCGCCCCCACTAGCGCCGATCCCATAGAAACGGGAAAATTCAACGATTTAAAAAAAATCTCTACCTCGTATACCAAGCTCTTTTAACTTTCCCATCCGTACCACCGCGTCTACCGAGCTCTTGCAGCATCTCCACCACCTCATATTTCCTCCTCATTCCTTTAACTTTCTTCCCTCACATATACTATCTACCTAATTCAGCTTCACTGCCACTTCTTCCTTGAAACTTCACCACCACTCTAGTCTAGCTTTACTGCCACTTTTTTTTAACCTTCCAACCTTTTCTTCCTTCCCGTTTCTTCGCTGTGTTACTATCTCCACCGCCTCAACGTCTCAACAGAATCAAAAACCCCATCAAGATCGTTTCTGTCACCTTCTCTCCAATCACCTGCCCGCGCTTTCTGGCTATTCTACAGAGCTCGCAGCCTCCGTTCAGCCGAACGTCCCCGCGGCGCGGCGGGCCGCGGCGGGGCGCGGCGGGACAGAATCAAAAACCCCATCGCGGTCCTCGCCACACGTCGCCTCCCATCGCCGCACACAGCCGTCGCCCGTCGCCCGTCGCGCCGCCACCCGCCTCGAAGGCCGCGAAGGCAGCAGGCGATCGCAGGCTGCCGATTTTGCAAACTCGTTCTTTGTCCTTAAGAGGACGAAGCGCGCGCCCGCCACCGCCCTCAACCGGCCGTCGCCGCCCGCCCGCCCGCCCCCGCCCGGCCGTGAGTCAGGCGGCGCCGCCCGGCGCCCCCGCTGTCCGCCGCGCCGCGCCTCTCTGCTCCACTCCACTCCATTCGCCGCCGCCGTCCGTTGCCATTCCGCAACTTAAATTATTCACATGCCGTGCAATTGTCAAAATCAAAATCCTTTGGTTGTCGATATCAAATAATATATATTTATGTCACGAGTCCTCTAAACGAGTCTTTAAGGACGCAGCCGGAAGGTTAACTGCGAGGCGGAGCGATAGCGAAGCCGAGTAGTTAACCTTCCGGCTAAGTCCTTAAAGACTAATAGAGGACGAGTTACATACAATGATTTTTGTTATTTTTTGTTATTTTAGTTTATCGCTTATTAAAAATAAACTTTTATCACTTTCACGAGTTCAGAATTGTCATTACTCTTGATTTTCTGTAGCAAGGGTTGATGGTACTGGATGCTTTGTTTGTGATCAGACAGTTGAATATTTTTTCTACTAATGCAAGCAGAATCTAAACCCGAGAGTCCATAGTGTTCATAGCAACGGCCGCTAAAATGATCGAGAGTCCATTAAAAATATTTTAGCGGCCGTTGCTATGGACGCGCTCTTAAAGCAGTATTTAGATGGTTGGTTGCTAAGGGGCTAAGTGCGTGTTTACTAACGTAAATAACAAAAAATACATTATAGGTTGAATCACATCTAACTTCAGCAGAACAACGCTGCTATGGTTCACAGCTTCACGGCCAACCCAAGGATGTCGAGGGTCCCCTCCGAAGGTTGAATACGGAACACTTTTGTTGAGAAATAATTTTATCGCAGGACGTAGTGAACTTATGTCGGAATGCTGTTGAGTTAGTACATTTTAATCTGTCTGATGTGGCTTAGAGACAACAGCTGCTGCAGCAGAGTCTCTCACCGGGAGGTCCTACAGTTTGAGTGTGATGAAATTTCGATATTATTGGGTCAATATTAGAAGCTGCCTGGTCAATTCTTGGAGCTTTCTGCTCTGATCAGTAGTTTTCCGTGGTTCCTCCGATCAATATCACGCGAATACCAGAACTGTGCCCTACAAAATGAGCCACAGACCGCGCCCGATCATTCCTTCCCTGTCCTTTCTTCACCCTTTACTTACACACACTTACACTTATATGCACTATGAAATCACGAATGGCGAGAGACCAGATTAGAGCTAAGAGCTGGGGCGGTGCCACGCTGAAGGAACACCTTGATGGAGTAACTCCCGCAAGCCGACGTGTAAGTCGGCGCATCTAACGTTCCGGCAGGGAGAAACTCTGACACCTAATGACCAAAGTAGATGACGCACCCAGAAACACGAAATACTCACTCATTCATTCACCCGATCATTTAGATTTGATTTGATTTGATTTGATTTTTTCGTGATTGATTGATTGATTTTTTCGTGTTTCCGGGCGCGTCAACTGCTTTAGTCATGTCCCGTTAGTGTAGGGCATGTTTTTCTCGGAATATGCGCGGTGATTTTTCCCCGCTGGATGGCGAGATCCGGCGCCGACCTACCGTCGGCTAGTGGGGTTTCTCCCTAACCAGGACTCTCCCACCAGCGGGGCACCGCCCCAGCCGGGACAAGCTCTAAGCTCCCGACCAGCCTCCCGGAATATGTGGTAGTGTAGTGCATGTTAGTGTAAGTGTGTGTGTGTGTGTGTGTGTGCAAGGGAAAAGGATAGGACAAGGAAGAGGAAGGAAAGATTGTGCGCGGTCCGTGGCCCGTTTATTAGGGTACTGCTCCGGCACTCTCCTGGTGTTGATCGGAGAAACCACGGAAAACTACCGATCAGAGCAGCCGGCCGCTAGAATTCTCCTCCAGACAGCGACTGACTTCGACCTAGCTGAAAAGCTAGTGTCGAAAATCCTGCCGCCATCTCGACTCGAAACTAGGACCTCCCGGTCAGAGGCGCTGCAGTGACATCAGTTGATGCACTGAGCTACCGCTCCCGGTCGATCATTTTAATGTATCCTTCTGATAATATATATTAAAATGTGTTTTCATATATCGACGGTGCACAAAACAGTAACCAAACGATGACATATTACAGTTACACAGTTACACAGTTACACATATTGAACAGTGAAACATTCCTTCATCATTTTTTAGCACACATCCAATGTCAGTAAACTAGTTCTGATGTTTCGAAAATAGAGAAGTACATTAGAACGCAATATGAAAATAATTGTAGGAAACGAAATGTAGTAGATCGTGAATGTAAGTAAAAAAGCACAAAAATTTATTCAAATTAGTGCATATTTATGAGATTAAAATGTTATATGTGATTAATTAAATCTTTCTCGAGAAGTGAGGGCAACACTGATCTCAAAAACTTCTCGTACACAGAAGATGCTACTGTATGGAAACTATGCGGAATATTCAAATAAAGGTTTGGGAATTTATTATATGTGTTACTTCACATGTGAGGTGCGTTTAGGAAAGTAAATGTACACCTGCAGAGTAAGCGGCCGCAAAATGACCTGCTCCGCCCAGTTTGAAACCGTGCCCCTGCAAATTACATTAAAATATTATTCTTTTCGTAACGAAATGTACTCTTAACTTTTATTTGCTGGCGAAACATATTTGGAAATCTACAGCAACTTTTGTTTCGTGTTTTTTATAAAAAAAAACTCCCAATTTACATGATTTACACTAAAATAGTCTCGCCCAGAAGGCTGCACCAGAGTGCAAGCACTTGTTCGCGGACAGCTGCGTGCAAGATGGCAGGCCGCGGAGGAGAAAGATACTGCCGGCTACGCTGGCGAGGAGCGGCGAGGGGCGCAGTGGGTGTGAAGGGGATTCGAGAGGGAAAAACGGGGCGCCACTCGCCGGAAGCTGTTGAGCTGAGAAGCACGCTGCATTCAATATTTCCATTAACAACAATTATTTCTCTTATAATATTTTATTTGAGTAATATTTTAACATTGATAGCTAAGCATATTAATCAACGCATCAAATAGAAAATTCTTGTTCCGGTTTTCTTAGCTGTTTCTTGGTTCCTTCATTATGTTTTACTAAAGAGTAAAGCATTGAAGAAATAGTGCCAGGCTTTCATTCATTTCCCAAAGCTCGACATTTGGATCTGTTTGAACGTTTCTTCAGTCCGCACTTGTTTAATAATAATAATAATAATAATAATAATAATAATAATAATGTTGATGATAATAATAATAATTAAGATTACTATTATTATTTTATTACATCAATGAGAAATTAACACTGCATATCCCCTTTGGAAAAGTAAAGCTACATTTACGACATATAAAGAATGATTATGGCATTCGCTCTCAGAATAGCTTAAATGAAAAGTTACGAAAACTATGGTACGGAGAGAGGTCCTCTGTAACATTATTGCTCATTGCCAATTCAAATAATTGATAGAGAAAATTACATGGAGAGAAAAAAGTTATGATTGATTTACAAAACAATTTATTTACAGATTTAAATACAAAAACCACATATGAGTCTTATTTCTTAATGTGCTCCCGTTCACATATCAACTCCCGCCACCGCGAGACAATTAAGAAAAACAGCCTGGTATACCAGAGCATTCTTCTTCCGTAGTTTGCGTGGGCGTTTCTGAATTTTGTGTTTAATTTTGTGAAAATGTCATCCTTTAACATCGTGCGTTTTTTGCAGGTTTTTTTTTCAGTGAAGAGTCAGGTTTATAATTTCATCAAACCACAATATTGTGAACAAAAGAATAAATTTTAAGAACAGCCATGACTTCAAATTTGTGTTGAGAATATATGAAAATGTTCGATTTACGAGGTAAAAATGGGTTCTTTTTTAGACACTTCCTCAATATAAATGCCTGTTCCATTGAAAATCAATTTCTTCATAAAATTCTGTGAACATTTCTATATTCTTCTAACAAACTGCAACAAACCATTTTGACTTAAAATGCGTTGGAAATTATATTGTACAAGGTCGAGGTTGATTTATGTTAAACTCAGAGGCTACAGCTTCCTATTCGACTGGGACACGCGTGGCGAAGCGTTAACTAGCGACATTAACATGTGAAGACGCATGGCGAAGCGTGAATTAGCGACAACTATGCGTAGCGAAACGTCTAAACCATAGATTATTAAACAAATCGATGTTCATAGATCTACCCTATCAACACCGATTTGTTTTTTAATTACAATATTCACAATTATTTATAAAAGTATTTTATAAATACTGCTCACGTGAACGGTGAACTTGGTGAGCTGTGATTGATGTTTTTGAAGTTGAAACCCGGCATTGACAAGTTGTAAAACTCCACCAGCCTCCACCACCTCATTAGTTTTTTATTATTAATTTTGTGTTTATCTCATTATTTTCATTTCTTCTAGACTGTGTGTTTGTTTTTCAAAAAATTATAAATAATTTTATTGCACACTTGGATGTCGTTTTATTCATTTTAACTTTATGATTTTTAATAGAGAAGTAAACACAAAGTAGGAATAGATAATATGTAACAATATTTTGTATAAAATTAACTGTAATGGACGGGGGTGAGTTGGAATTTTTTCTCGTTCTGTGGTCCAGAAAATATTGAGAACCTCTGTTGTAAACGTATGATGAGATTATAGCCACAGCACACGTATTTCGGTGTGATTGGGATGTGTCTACGATATTATTATATTATTATGATACGTATGCTGTTTTTAACGCCATTCCGGTCGCATGGTCCGTCTCCATGTTCTCAAGGCGGTGAGTCGATGCATTCATGTAGGAGAAACACAGGCGACAAGTGACAGGGGCCTAATATGTTAATAAAAAATATTTCGAAATCAAATCAATAAATGAAATCAAATTTAGAGAATTTATGGGCCTTACAAGTATCTCCAGAAATATTTTTACTTTGTGCTTTTGAATTAAATTCTGCCAACGAGCTCTTGGGTAGTTAAACTCAACTTATTGAAAAGATAAAAATAAAAATCGATTTGAGCGAACCTACAACTTCGGAATGTTTGCCTTCTGACCTTGTATCTCCGACCACTGTTGGTTTTCTCGGGCTGCGCTGAGCGACTCCGCCTCCCGTCGCTGGCAAGGTCAGCCTGCGACTGCACGTGTGCAATAGGGTGTGTGAGCGTGTGCGTTTGTGCACGCAAGCGACGCCCCGAACAGCACTGCTGCACCAAAATAGCTATGATTCTCCGAGCGCCAGGTGAGCT